>ML170198.1:0-14566 GCA_004355085.1 Rickenella mellea
GATGCCGAAAGTGCATGACAATTACGTCACAACTGTGTCACAATCACCTAAGAAACTCATCCTTCCACCTTAGGCATCCGTTATATAGTGTCCGACGTACCTTTAAGGCCAGATAAGGTGGTGCGAGTAATTGACCTTGTTGGGCTTCATCGGCCCGAACGTCGCACGCTTCGTCTCCATATGGTGGCGTGACAATTGCTGTTCCCTCGTCCAAACTTTGCGACGGTCTCTCGACGTTACGGACGACGTTCCCGCTGGTCATGTAAGCGGCTAGCAAAACCGCGGCGCGCGCCGCGTAGATACGAACGGCGATGTTCGCTGTGCGGGAGCGCGACATCCGCGCCAATTCTCGTTCATCAACCCAGGACACTGCCTCTTCCCTCGATGCTCAGATCTATGGACCAAACATCGTTGTGTGCCACGAACCCTCCCCTTTCAAGCGCAAGAGGCATTTTAAACAGTCGAAACTGGTCTCTGGCGCTGGCCATGCAAAGAAGCGGCAGGGATTGATGGCCAAATTTCAAGCAATCCGGCGAGGTGGAATGCATGACAGCCACGACGATCGCGACGATCCAGCGACCGTCGAGGATGCGAACGGAAATGACTGGGAAGATGTTCCGGTTTCAGACTTGGACCACCATTCATTGCCATCCGTTCTTGATACCATTCAGCACGATACTTTTCCGATCGACACATCTGGCCATCCTGTTAGGCGAAGAACGGGTCCGAACGCTGCAACGCTGAAGACTTATGGCGCCTGGCACGCCCTGCTTCCCAGCCTTATCCAGCCCCTTCTCGATTACATCGGGATTACGAATGGGGGGCAGAATGAACCACCTCTTCACCAGACCTCGCCAGACTGCTCTCTTACCGATTGTGTCCATGTTCAACGTCGCATCTTGTGTCTTTATTGGAATAGTATGCTTTCCTTCCTTTCAAATTTTGAGCTCTGATATATCTCTATTCTAGAATATCAATATCTTGACTTCACGATCTGCTCGTCTCCAGCCGCTGTCAGCCTACCTGCTCGGCTTGTCGAACACGGACTCTTCCCGACATCCCCAGTGGAGCCTCGCGTGGCAGTCTCCATTGACTTTCTTGAGTTCTACAAGAAGCTATTTGAACGGTCAGGGGATGCCATCACGGCTGTAGCTGCAGCACTGCGCGATTTTTACATTAGCAGAGGGTATCGGCTGGTGGACAAGAAGGTGTGTAATACTTTAGACATGACCGTCTAGCGTGGCTGATAATTCTTGGAAGGGGAAACCAATCGACGATCCTTTTCGGCGGGGATTGGGACATGCCATACAATGGTACGACTGTCTGAGGCTCCGCATAGATGCCGTCATCGAGGAGACATTGAACCAGGCGCGAGTTCGTGCCAAAACAAATCCTGTGTCGTTTCCCGTGCCTTCCCGTACTGCCGCTGACACGGGAAACACTGAACTGAAAGTGGGGGACCTTCGCAAAGGAGAATGTCATCCTCTGTTGCAACATCGGTGTCCCGCGTGTTTCGGAGGTGCATTTTACGGTCGCGCTACGTCACAGTGAGTACAGCCTTAAAATCATCTATTTTAGACATGGCCTTATCCGTTCAATGTCATAGGGGTGCCGACCTTCACATCGCGGTTGACGGGAACTTCCACCACCGCCATCGACGATCCGCTGGAGATTGCCCGGAATTCTACAATCCCGTTAATTTTGTTTCGAAAGAAGATGTCGACAGAGTTGGCCGGCGCATACTGTCGGCCCGAAAGCGAGGTCCAAACCGCAACTATGTCCCAAAGGTCGCAGACATTGCGCTCGACGGATGTGAGAAGTCCTTCGATGCTGCTGATGAAGATTTCGAGAAGGCGAACGACAGCCGATTTGACGACACGGGACTGATGGCGGCAGTATGCCGTCATGATATCCCTCTATTTTTTGCCAACATCGACAGCCCTGGAGAGCAGCAGAAGTACGCGATTGCCCTCATTGAGAAGTTCTTCAAGTTGATCCCCGAATTCGCCACCGTCCTCGTCCTTTACGACATTGGTTGTGTTCTCGACCGTAGCCTTCATCTGGTAGGTATCACGCACTTGTCAGTCTACATTGACCTTCGCCTGACCTTCGTTTCAGTACCCACATCTTGAAAATGGCATTCTGAACCGTCTCTCCCTTGGAACTGCCGCCATGCACTCATACGGTCACCAGTGGTCTTGCCAGCTAGCCTATAACCCACGGCTTCAAGACGGATATGGTTTATCCGACGGCGAAGGAGTGGAACGTCTTTGGTCCCGTCTGAGGAAGCTGATCGGAATCACCCGCTCGTCTGCCGTGAGTTTCTATATAGATGAAATATTCATTTGGTAGTGTTAACAAATATCTCAGCGTAAAAGAAGAATCTGGGTGATAGATCGGCAGGCGGCATTCATCAGCGACGTTCTGAGAGACGACCTCGGCGTGTGGCTGCGACGCCGATTACGCAGCGGAGTAGAATCCAGGGCCGCCAAAGCTAGGGCTATACTTGCCGAGTGTGGTTTACCGATGACAGTACTTCGTGAGCAATGGGAACTGCAACGTAGTGAGCAGACATCGTTACGCGCACGTGAGTCTAGATCTTCTGAAACTCTTAAAAATTAAGTGAAGTTCTGCAGATGCACCGGCACGTCTCAAGAAAGAATTAGATGCAGTCCTCACGCTCCAGACACACATTGAAACTGTGAACAGTGCAGTAGACGTAACACAGAAGACGTTGTTGGCTGGGAGTGCTCCTGCGGAAGCCGTGCAGGCATTAACCCTTCTCTCTGAAATGCAGAAACGGTTAACCGATCAAATTGAAGCCCTTTTTACCTCTCTGAACGTCGTAGCAACCTTCCCTGATCTGCGGAACTTCCCACTCGAGTTCATTACGGCACTCCTCCTTGCGCGCGACTTAAAGATCAACATCCGAAAGCGTGCTGTAGGAACATTTTTTGAATGGGACAGAATTGACCAAGCTGTTGGTGGAAAAGAGAATGCTCTTGGTATGTCGGTAAACATAAGTCACCCATACTTATCTGAATTTATCACAGGTACTAAGCTGCACCAACAAGCCCGCAAGAGCATCTCGAAACGTAAGCCGGCACTAATGACAGCACTGAAGAAATACAACAAGTACTGTGAAAGACTCAGGGAGCTTGCGGGACCGTCGTCGACCTTCCCACTTCCCCAACCACTTTCTCTTAATCTCGGCATCCTTCGGTTAGACGACACTCTGATGCAGGATGTCTGGATTGACACAAGTGTTGCAACAGGGCCGCGTTGGATGGTTGATCCGGCGGTCCGAAAAGGTATACGTGCAATGCTGGAGTTGGACCGATGTGTCGAGGAACGTCGGCGCTTAGGTCGCGAAGCCGACAATCTTCTCCGCTGGTTTACGGATGAACTAACTGCGTTAGAGATTGCACATAGATTGTCGCCGGGTGAGTAAATTGATTCTGGCATCGTGCCGTGGCTGAACGTCATTTAGATATCGGACAAACTGTGCTGCTCCGACGTCAACGAGAATCAACCTTGTTGCTCAAACACCAGTGGACTAACCCTTTCATCTCGCAGTTTCGATGGGAGTCACATCAGCAACAAGCCGCAGACCTGGCCGCTTACATTACAAATTCGGAAACCTCTCATTCATTCATATTTTTGCAACCAGAAGTGAATTTAGAGCACATCGAAGAGGATTTCCAGGTAGATAATGAGAGTGTTTATGATGAATCCCCGGAAAGAGATGTCATCGATGACGGCGTGGACCGCGATTGTGTCGATGATCTTCTTGATCCTGACAGCGGCCTCGGAACAACTGGTGACGTCGCCGGAGACCATCAGGTTGAAGATTCGTCAGAGGTTCTGATGAATTGTGACACCGGCGATGTTAGCATTGTGGTGGAGAGTCCCGTATGTCTCTTCGCATTCAGTCATATAGTTATATTCTCACACATCTGCAGCTTGTTCTGGAAGACCTAGATTATATGGATGACGTTCCGGCTGCTCCACAACCAGCGGGCGGGAGACGCCTGAGCGTTGCTCGATGGAGACGAACAACTGACGGGTCAAGGAACATCATCTTTGAACCTGAGACGCTCCGACGCCTTGCGGGTCCGACGGCTTGGTTGAATGACGAAGTTATTAATGGATGTTCGACAATACTTCAATCCATGTTTCCACGACCGTCCACGGTCATCTTCAGTACCTTCATATTTCCATTGTTCCGTACAGGTGCAAAAACCCTATGGAAACATGTTCGCCATGCTTGCTATTGGGACAACAATGTGTGGATCATCCCAGTGCATCGAGAAGCCGAGTATCACTGGGTTATTGCCACAGTGTACATTGATCTGCGCGTTATCGACTTCTTCGACAGCTTTGGGGAAGAGGAAGGAATGCGGCGAGACTCTGAGGTAGATCCGACTGCGTCTGTCAGAGTTACATAACTGAGCAGTCTTTAGGACATTGCAAGATTTGCCGACCACTTGATGAGACTCGCGTCAGACTTTGGCGCGCACGTTGAAGATCATGTGGATGCGGATCGTCCTTGGACAGTCCGTTCACTTGTTGTAAGGCTTTTAACTCCAAAGCAATAATTCATTGGTAACATATGGGTTCATTCAGTCAGAGCCTCGTCAACACAATTCATATGAGTGCGGTGTTTGGGTCCTTGCACATGTTGCGGCTGTTCTGCGAGGCTGCTCTACAACGGGGCTCTCAGAGAACGGGATTGCGGACTTTCGACAGTTTCTCCTCAATACATGCTTAGCCCTCCCATCGTAAACAGTGAATTTATGTCATTAATGCAATTTCAATTGTGAAATACTAGAGGTGTTGCCACGGTAGTTTGTGGGTGCGATGGGCAAGCTGAAAACAAACAAACCCGTTAGATGCTATTTCTAGTTCCTGCATTCGCCAAAGCGCCCGCCGGCAACACCATTCCCAATGCAACTCAAGCAAGAATGTACTATCAGCCTTCTCGAGACAATCTGCAACAGTTTTCTCCATCAATGTGTTGACCTTTTCACGCAGCCAATCCACGCGATCAGCCCAATGTTCGCCAACACCACCGCTAGCCCGTGCCATTGCCTCATACCTCACCTCACCTCTCTCCTGCTCAGCACGAAGCCAGTGAATGTTGAGCGCAATGGTGATGGCTTCTCTTGTTGACTCGTCCAATGCAAGCGATCCATATGTTGCATTTATCTCATTCCATGGAAGCTTATCGAGTTCTTCGAAGACTCTGCCATTGAGTAGATCGCAGGATTGCTTATGCTCCAAAATGATTGGGCGACTGCCTGTCCTGATGACCAAGTCTGACAGAGCGAGAATATCGGCGGGATTGGGTTGTGAGGTGATTTCAACCTTTGCCACCGGTTCAGAGCCTTGACGTCCAGTTAATCTCACATAACGGATCTTTGACTCCCGACGGCGACTGTCTTTTCCTCTGTCCCCGAAGGTCAGCATGTTGATGCCAACAGGAAGAAATATTGGATAGACTCACCCTTCAGTCTTCCGGTAATTATTTTTCGATATGATTTTGGCCTTCTTGCGATCTTCATCCGTTGTGTATATGGCTCTTCGCCCCATGGTAATAAATGATTGTGCTAACCCATCATTTGAGTGCCAGTGACAACAACATCAAACTACCACCATCTGGGCGGGCAGCAAGTGATCAACGTACATGCAAGTCTTTGTGGAAGATCTCGTCAAGATTCAAGGTCTTTCGGAGTCACCGCTGTCTGGGGCATAGTTATAAATGACATGATTGGCCGGATCTTATGATCGACACTCGCCGATGATCGTCACGACCATCCCGGACCGTCATCTGACCTTCGCTTTGCTCTTTTTCCGTCCCTTCACCACTGACTGTCGTTACATTTTTTCCCCTGCCTGTGGCTTCACTGTCTTTTCGCAACATCTCTTATAATTTCTTATCCAATCTCTTTTGTATTACAGCAGCAAAGTACGCTAGTCATTGTATATCTTCAACTTGCACTCATGCAAACGATAGCAATGCAGCCCCATCACAACAAGCATCCAAATCTTAGACAAGACTTACGGTTCCATCCAGCTGCCACTGAATCTTACGAAGAAGCATTCTGGAATCCAGCACCTGCTCAGAACATGCGCTTGAACCAAAATGGACCATCCCTCGACCGTCGCCAACCTTCCCGCCCCATGGATGCCGGAACATCTCACAATGTTCCAAGAGCTAACAGTGCGCTAGAGTTTGAAAATTATGGTCACAGTGAGCGTCATGAATATTAAGTCCCAAGTTTATTCTGAACCGCTGAAGTTCCAGGAATTCTGCCCCCCATTCAAGAGGATTTATTTCCGCAATCGCAAGACTCAGCTCAACAGTGGTCGGGAGGGGGGGATGTCTATGAGCAATTCATGGGCAGTCAGGATCAGTTCTCCTCGCAAGGCAAGTTCCTCAGCCTGCTTGAAGGTATTTGGGCCGGTTGCTAACCCTGGATTTCCGTCAGAGCAATTCAGCGACAGCTATGAACCTCTCATCAATCAACACAGCAACCAACACGAGGATCATCTCATATCCAACACCGTGACTGGACATGGTGATTCAGAGTTTGACCAGCTTGTGTCCGAGGATGGAAGCTCAAATCTTGAGCGTGGTTCTGTAGTGGACAGCGGACAATCTAATAATCAATTCCAAAGTGACACACCCGTAACTCCTAATGGGGCACAGACGAATGAAGAGGAAGAGTCGGGCTCTGACGATGGTTCGGAATATTCCCCAACGGAACGATCTACGTCACCGACATCGTATGTCTCGGCCCAACGAGCGGTTCAAGCACCACCGGGAAACAAGACAACGGTGATGACTTCCATTACCCGGCAAACTTTTCTACCACCTTCCACCACCTTTGGAACAACACCCAAGAAAGTTGCCAGACGGTCTCCTGGCATTCACAGATCCCCGTCTCTACCACCGCCCGGACGGAGCCGCAAAACTGTCAACCCCCCAAAGTTCCGTGATGATATCAATATCCAATTTGGGTCCGGGAAACAGTTTCAATCTCACTCCGGCCATCTTGAAAAAATGGATGCACTTGTTCCGCAACCGACGCTGGGACCAGCATATAAAACATCCGAGAAACATCCTCCTTCACCGCAGGAGGAGGTTCCAATTGCCAGCGATCCGCCAAGTCCCAATGTCCCGGCGCTCGATTATCCTGCTGAAGGTGATGCCGTGAATACACAACACCATAGCAGTGAGAATAGCAGTGATGAGGGGGAGCCTGAGGATGACAATCCGACCAAGAGCGAGAAAGGCCGTCGACCGAAATGGAAGGTCGAAAAGGTTGACGACCTATGTGCGACGGTCAGGAAGCTTTTCCAGACTGTCTCAAAGGACACTCGTATTGGTTATATTGACCTTGTGCGGGAGGTGACAAGAAAGATCTTACCGCTCAATGCTCAATCTGAAAAGCACTATTACAACATGTTCCAGTCCATGGTGGCCACGGATAAGGAGTTTGATCGAAATACCATCGGACGCAAGTGGGAGGCATTTAAAGAGTCGACTCCAAACTTCCGTGAATTCCTAGATGCCTTCCATGATATGAATGTTATGGAGAAGGGTGAAACAACCATACGTCAGCGGAAGAAGAATTTTGCAGCATCATGTTCGAAGCTTATTCAAACGGTGAGAGCATCACCTCATCACTACTACAGTAATTAGTATTGGGAACTGATAGCCATCTAGTTCGATAGTCTCAGTCACATATGGAGCTTTGAGGGAGTTTGGGCGCTGGCCGGGAACAACGGCGACATTGATACGTTCGGAAGTTCTGCCCAATTCTTCGAGAGCGATGGTGCAAAGGGTGTACGTGATCAGCTATTCTTGTCTCGGAAAATCGCATTGAACATAGTGGGTCTAGTTTTTTGAAGAACGATGCCACATGCCAAATGACAGGGTTATGTCACACCTTAGGGCGCACATTCAGTAAGATCAGTCTCATTCGTCTATGACGGTCTGCTGACATTCCACCATTACATTCCAGTGACAGACAATCACGAAAGGAGATCGAAGAAGCGTGGCTCGAGGGGGAGACAGCTCCTGACAGCGCCAATAATGAGGCTCACGGCGACAAACTTGAAGTGGACGAGACATTTGTTCGACAGAAGATCTATGTCAGAGGCCAGCCGGAAACAGTGTCAGACTCAGCGACAACTAACATGTGCGCTCTTCTGAGTACGTCCCCGAATAGTTATCTTGCGCATAAAACTGCCACTGACTCAATAACAATAATAGAGTTTAAAGGTGTCGGCTACCGCGGAAAGGGGGGGGGAACGGCAAAAATGTTTCCTTGGAAAACATTAGCCCCAGCATTAAAAGACGAGAAGATGCGGATTGAAGGATGGCCATACTCCGCCAGGCTGCCAGGTTCCGTGATGGCGAAGGAATCATTCTCCGGACTCAATACAAAAGAACAAGAAAGTCTTGCACTTGCTCTCGAGGATGGTTCTTTGAAAGTTGTGCCGTGGAAGAAAGGTACGTGAGGTTGTTGTCCAAAGCACACGGGAGCTGATCTGGTGGTACTCAGAGGAATCTAAAGATGATGCGGTCCTCATTCGCACATCTTTGTCAGATTCGAAGCCGCGAATGTGGAACGAGATAAAAACTGATCTACAAATTCATTCGTATTCCCTGGAAACAAACGAACCGTCTGCAACGAGGCCAATCACACGATCTACCAAATCAGCTGATCCTGCGAAGGTCGATCCACCACCACTGGCAGACAGTCTACCACCAACCATTCCCATCCAAAAGCCACGTCCGAAACGGAAAGCGGCTGACAGTGCGGAAACCCCCAATGACGCAGTGCCCAAGGACTCGGAAGTATCTGCGGCGGAACCAATCGCTAAACGAACAAAGACCCGGATGACCGAGAGCGGGAAGCTACCTGTGTCCAGTACACATGCAACATTCGATGACACTTCGGGGGAACGGGAAGGTGCGACTGGCGACGGTATGAACCACCGAGTACACTTCGAGACCAAACTCGGTGCTACAGGTGGATACGACCCCATCGCCAACGCTGAGCCACGTCCCGTGCATGCAAGAAGGTTAGACCGAGAGCGAGAGCGAGATCAACATGCCCGTATCCAATCCGGTCCTCAGACCTATGCGCGCGAAGGTCCGGAGTTCAACCGTCTTGTGCAACTTCAAGCTCCCCAATTCATCCCTCCAGAATTCCACAGACAGCCCGCGGCGGTACAAAAGCCTAAGGTGCAGGTTGGTGCGGCCTCAGATGGTAATCAGCAGCGGAGGAGGAGGGAACATCACGCAGAGCCACATGCATCTTCTAGCAACGTTCCGCAGAACATCTACCCGCAACCTACTCCCCAGACCAACACCTTGAATCATCTTCCACCGCCGCGCAAGCGCAATCACGACCATTCCAAACACCAATCTAAACAGCGGCGAGATGGGAATGCAGTATCCATGCCTCCGCCTCCAAATCTCTACGCCCCACCGCCTCCAACAGTCCGGTTGGACTCGAAGAATAAGGGCAAAGAACCACAGCGTTAAACATCACCAATGAGCCGCCTGTAACTTTGAGGTACGCATTCAGAGTCCACATAAGTTCACATCACATTATTGACGAGAAATTACAGAATAGATCGCAGCGAGGCAATCTGAACAACCAGCCGTATATACCCACGTCGTCCCGCCTTCATCAAACGTCCGAAGGAAACAATCAAATAAAAAGAATGAAAAGCACAAAACCCAAAAAAAGGCTCCTCAACATCTCTATGTTCACCGACACTCTTTACAGATACCCTGGACATTTCTTATCGCGAGGACATTCGTACCGTTCGTACTGCCTTTGGCACTACCATTCACACTTTCATATCTTCGTATACCACTACCGTTCATCCTGCCATTCGTACCTTCTTAGTACCGCTCGCACCATCGTTCATACCGTTCATAACTACCATTCGTACTATTCCCACTTCGCGCATTGTCATTGAGATATTCACCGCGGCTGGTCCGAACAATGATATATTTTGTTGCAGTGATATATGCGTCTTCTCGTACGTCGCCGAATGTATTCCAACCGCCACTTGAAGCCCCACACATGTTGCTAAACTGTGGCAAGAATGTCAAGTGAATGAAGGGCTGGTAAAATTTGTTCTGTACCTTAAGAGCAGCCGAGTTCACTTCCAGTCGTTGCCCGTATCCTCGATACTCCGTAACAGCGATCTGCACGGCGTTTCGCGGTCAGACCGTAAACACCCCTCATGGAACCATCGCCTGTCGTTCACGGTTAACATTGGATGAGCGTCGAAGTCATTGTGAGTGCAAACTCACCACGACAAGAATATATCTCCATAGTAGTCCTTACATGAAATACCTGCCCTGCCCACCCAACGCGTAGGAGTCACCGCGCTCGCCTGCGTCATCGCAAGAAGGTCGTCAGTCGCAAGGTCGATCGATCACAGTCCGCGGTGACGACAAAGTGGTCGTAAGCAACTTGATTCGAGGTTATCGGCCACTAGCGAGGCGGGGGACAATGGTGCGGCGCGCGCCGCGGTTTTGCTAGCCGCTTACATGACCAGCGGGAACGTCGTCCGTAACGTCGAGAGACCGTCGCAAAGTTTGGACGAGGGAACAGCAATTGTCACGCCACCATATGGAGACGAAGCGTGCGACGTTCGGGCCGATGAAGCCCAACAAGGTCAATTACTCGCACCACCTTATCTGGCCTTAAAGGTACGTCGGACACTATATAACGGATGCCTAAGGTGCATCCTTCGATGTGCAAACCGATGGACGGCCCGAAATACTATATACTGTAACTGATTTCGGACAACTTGAATATGCACTGGGTGTTTCCTCTGCCGGCCGTCGTTGGCATAACCCCTCCATGTGATCGGGGAGAACATGACCTTGTGTGCAACACGTCAGGCGCAAACGAAACAGACCTTCGCTTCTTCTTGCTTGTAAAATTCTACCAACTTCGATAACTTCAATTGTTCTCCGCATGCCTTGTGTTGCAACCCCAGGTATAAAATAGGTAAATAAAGCAAGTAACGAATCATGGAGACAAATTTATTATTATGAGCACAAAACTACCTTTGCTTTGCCTGCTTCACTGCAGTGCACTTTGCATTCACTGAACAGACCGTCCAAGGTTAAGGTTATACGAGGTCTTGCATAAAATTAGAAGGGAGGAAACGGACAGCTGATCAGAGACCAATAAAAACCGCGGTGATTTACATCATGACGTTGTCAAGAGCGCAGTCTCATGTCTCGCTATCAGTACACCATCCTAAATGTGCGATTGTGAGTAAATTTAACGTCAGCCGCTTTGAAATTCATTACCTATAGTCCTTCGAGACCGCGACCAACTTCCTTCCCATACGAGACTTCAGTTTCTTGATACACAGTTCAGATATTTTCGAGCAGTTAATTATTTCCAACGTTCGGAAAGTAGGGCATCCCATGAGCGCCTCCGCCAAATAAGTAACGTCGCACTCGGTTAGATGGAAAAGGTTCTGGAATCGAACAATTTGCCATCGGAGGGTTTGGGTGCCTTCGAATGCAGCTAGTTAATAAGTCTTGTCACCACAACCCTCGAAAGACAAGTACTTCAAATTTGGCATTTGATCGGCGAAAGTTTCAAGGTCCAATGTGCCGGTTTCACTCAACAGAAGAACATAATTTTCCAGTGAGGGATAATGAATGGGATGGGGGAGAAGCCATTCGACAAGCAACTCTGCTTCGGGTTGGCATGATTGGACATTGACAGTGATTTCTGTCAATTCTGGAAGGTGAAACCCACGGATCAATGCGCAGATAAAGAATTCGGCATCACAGGATCTGAAAATAAGTGAAGCTTTTTTCAAATTTGGAAGTTCCAAAGGCTCCATCTCCATTTCGGAGATAAATCTTGACATTTTGAATTTCTCGAATCGAAGCGAAAGAGCTTCTAGATTTACAAGAGACTCGAGTGCCCGTAGAGTTTCACATGTATCCCAACCCCACACCGTGGTCAAGGCCATGTCACAAGTTGTCAAACCCGACCAGGCTGCCGCACCATATATGAAGCTGTTTTTGACACGCAAGTGGCACAAATGAGGCATGTCCCGACTACGAAAAAGCTTCAAATTTCCCAGTTCCTTGTAGTGTCTTGGGTATTCCCGGACATAACCAAGTGTTGTTAGACATGGCAGTTGTAAATCCAACTGACGAAGCATCGATACTTCATCAGGGGAATGATCAGTCTCGACAGTAAGAGTGACCCATCGTTGACTCCCTGTGACCGCAAGTTCAAGGAAACGTCCCAGTGGCATTTTCCGACCTGAATTTGTAACGAGGACATGGAGACCGACATCCTTTGACCGAGTGCTCTGATGATCCCAAAAATATTTGGAAGGGTTTGAAAGATGTACGAGAACCAAATATGAAATATTTGAAGGAATTAGACGGTCTAAGAGCGAGTGAGTTGGAATATATGCATGAATTACCCCCTTCAGACTGGCTTTATACCCTCGTTTCGTCCATCCCATCATTTAGCAGCCACCAAAATTCGGGAACGCTATATGATATGGACCATTGGACATACTGTTTTATGATGTAAAAGATTTGAGGACGATCGGTGGAGTTGTGCTGACGCCATGGGTCCAGGAGTTGCTAGATGTCGAGTTGATTTCTCTGAACAATCCTGTTTGTCATTCCGCCTTCCGGTAGCTATGGCGTCGGTACAACAATTCCGATCATCCTCAAACCTTTTGTATGTTCGAAAAGTAAGCTCAAGAGTCCATATTATTGGACTTATCTGAATATTGGAGCCTGGCACACATGGGGATATGCAATCAGCCGTTTAGGATGCATTTTGGAGGGATCATTTGTGCATATATGTACATTGACTCATTCTCCCGCCGTTGGAATCCCTTTAAGATTTAGAATAAGACTTTTATATATGTCTCATACATGTCTAAATATTTCTGGAGCAAATACATCACGGAAACATATTCAGTTATTGTAGTATCACCGCCAACTCATCAAAACCTGCCGTTTCAGCTGTTGCGGAGACAATAAACCAGTATATATACACTCGCATCATCCCTAATTTTAAATATAACTTCCTCATGCACTACAAAATGTATCCCGAGGGTTTGCATTGTATGATTCTCATGTGATCGAGTGTTAAAATGCGTGTCGGCGCTGTCGGGCTTCCGCCACAGTTACCTATTATGGCAACTTGGAAGGTTCACACGCGCCTCTTCATCATCAACCACCTCCATCGTCTCGCTCTCCATCGTCAACACCGCCGTACCAGGCCTCCATCGGATGCAGGTAGGTTTCAAATATCTTATTAACTACTAATCCGCCCCCTTTCCCTATATAGAACCCCTTTGCGCCGCAACAGAACTGAATGCTGCGTCCCCACCTGCATGACCTTCGACAAGACACCAGCCCCTCGAAGACCACGCTTCCACTGCCCCAAGCCACGGAAGCGACCTCTGGCACATCAAGCAGCATGCCCATCATAGAGGACCAGCAAACCCCACCAGCGCACCTCACGAGCAAGGGCAGAAGACGAAACCGCGATGGCGTGAGCGCGAGGAGATAGCGACGGCGGAAATCACGACGGCGGAAATAACGGTGGGGATAGGTTCCGTCTGGGTGGTGGGTCGAAGGTGGGTGGTGTCGGAAACGGCGGCGGCGTGTCGGCGAACACGACGCAATGCAGAGGGCTTCGGCAGCAGCAGCAGCAACAGCAGCAGCAGCAGCACCACCACCATCAGCGATTCGGGCGACACAGGCGGGGCAGCGGCGATGGGCGGCGGGGGATCTGGTGTGCGAGCGCGGGTGTTCGAGGTCGGCGACGGTGGCATGCACGTGCATGTTCGGTGGCGGCGCACAGGCTATCACGCAGTGAGGGAGGGGTAGAGTATTATTTTTTGTACATATATTGTCTGCCAATAACATATACTATGGTATTACAAAAAGTCCGATGTGATTTGATGCCGTGGTGAGCGGGGAATCGAGCTCGATGTCGACGACGACCAGCACGGCGGCGCGGAGCGACGTGCGGAGGTTGCCGACGTGATGTTGAACCCACGTGAGGTTGTTAAACGTCGGCATGAAGCTCCGACGTTGCCGGTGGCAACGGTGTACGTCAGCGCCGAGGACTTATTGCAATGAGTTGGAGGAACTGGCGGGTAGGTCTTGCGGATCTGAGGAAACTGGCGGATAAAGGCACGTTAGCCTAAGTAACGTGCACTGTTACTAAGGCTTATAAGCGGTGTGACGTGGGCTCCCCAGGTGGATGCTGGTTGTGGCTCACGATGTTCGACTGTAACGATGCACAAACACCACCGCTGGTACCGGCATGCTTCCGCCATTTGTGAGAATAGATTTTCGACACCGGCAGTTTGTTTCTGAGAGTCTTGAGGAATACCGTGGAGTTCAATAACCCTCTACTTGAGTTCTACCTTGAGGGCAGCTTTCGTATAGTCTTTGGAAGTCTTTGCAATGAAGTGGGTCCACTCAAAGGTTTGATCGGGCTCAATCATGATATTC
>ML170198.1:18957-247961 GCA_004355085.1 Rickenella mellea
AATCCGTGGCCGGCAGAACCCTTGTGTGGGCGTGCGATCCTCGCAACAACGGCGGGTGCCAGAATCGGGGGGTTAGGAGGTCCGTTGCCGCCGGGTGGGGTGCCGCCAGGTGGGGTACCGCCGGGATTCGCTGCTGTGGCCGCCATGGCTACGGCGAGAGCAGCCCTAGCCTCGCGAAGCTCGTCTAATGAGATCACATCAGCCAAATATTTCGTTAAACTGATGTACTGTTACCTTGGAGGGTCTGGATAGAGTTGGCGAGCAATTCGGGATCTATGTCTGAACCCGCCGCTTGTGGGACAACATAAGAAATGGAGCAACCTGATGGAGATAACAGGTAACAAAATTTACCTTGGTTAGCAGCGGGGGCAGTTGCACCAACTGCACCAGGTCCACCTTCACGATCTCGCACATCAGGAATGAAAATGTATATGTGATAAATAACGATGCGTACCTCCGTTTGCTTGAGTCGGCGCGTCCGGAGTAGGGATCGACACTTGAGGGGCGGTACCGTTGGCAGCGGCGGTAGCTTCATTGGTGATTGCAGTGAAGACTTGCATGGCTGAGGAAGAGATTTAGCGCATGAAGAGGTACTGAGTCGCGATCTCACCATCACCGTTGACAGTGTTGACAGTGCCTTTGCGGCCGCGGCCTTGCTTTGCGGTAGAGACATTGCCGGAAGCTGTCGTTTGGTTCTCATTGTTAGATGCAGACTTCTTGGCTTTCGCTGCTTGGGCTTTGGCTGGGGGAGACATGCGCAGTGTGCCAGTGCGGGCCATGGTGGTGGTTGAAGTTCAAGATGGTTTGGTTCGGTTGAAAAACTCCGCAAGTCCACATATACCGCATGACTCGCGATACCGCATGACCGCGATAACAGACAGGACGCGACGCAACACGTGATCACAAAGGGGGTGAATCAGAAATTCGGATGTTTCAGTGCAATAACCGCGCCTCTCCAACCTCATACCCAGCATAGACCTATGGAAGAATCTCATACACGTTCGAAGTGTGGCTGCGGGTGTGGAAAGATTGTCACGAAGACCACAGAACGCAAGCACTTGAGGGGGAAAGGACCGAAACGCATTGCTGCCAGATTTCTTGCCGACAAAGAATTTCTTCTTGGTACATCCCAAACAATTAAATCAAAATCCACCATGCAAAAGAGCAAGAGGAAGAAAACATCCACTCAGGCTATCCCAGCCTCTCACTCCATCGGAAATGAGCCAGACCTGGGTACGACCAACGACCGCAACGGAAGCTTGAACGAGGATGAACTTGACCTAGCCGGACACACTCTTGATGATACAGGTGGTTTAGACAGTGGTCCAGAGAGCGGCGAAAACGAGGGAACAGAGCCCATGGATAACCGGCACTCAGCTCGGATTGCTGCGAGAGTCGCCGAGCAGGAGAGATGGAGTCGGCCCAATGCCCCACTTGACAGCGAGTCCGAGTCCGAAGAAGAGGACTCGGAGAGCCCCGACGATGGAGATTCTGAGCTCGAAGACCATGGGAGTCGGCACTATGAGGAAGAGGAGGATGAAGCGGCATTCTGGACGGAGACTGACATGGAACTGGGTGAACATGGCCTGAGTCTGGCCGATTTACTTGGAGAGAATTTTGAGATTGAAAGTCGACAAACAAGTGCGTACCACTCACGTAATTTGCAAACGCGAATTGAGTTGGCTCCGTGGAATAGAACACCTTGATCAAGAGGACCTTGCAGTGCTTCGAGCGTTTGCACTCAGAGTCGACCAATACCTTAGCGACAATACCTTTGAAAAACTGCGTTTCGCGTTTCCGAACTCCTCGCTTGACACACTGCAGCGCGTAAAGCGACGTGTCGCATTCTTGTCAGGGTTCCAACGTGTCGAATACGACTGTTGCGTAAACAGTTGTGTTTGTTTTGTGGGGCCGTACGAAGATCTTGAAGCATGTCCGAATTGCAAGGAAACACGTCGGAATAATGAGGGAAAGGCGCGAAAACAGTTCTCGTACCTTCCAATGATTCCTCGACTCCAAGCTCTCTGCGCTAATGAGCAGTACGCGACGATGATGCGATATCGAGCCCATGAACATTCACATACGCCCGGTGTCACCACTGATGTCTTCGACGGGAGTCATTACCGTTTGCTGCTCCAGAAACGCGTGTCCATCAACAACGAGGTTCAAGGCCACAATTTTTTTTCAGACTCACGCGACATTGCCCTTGGTCTGACCACCGACGGCTTTGGTCCCTTCAAAAGCCGGAAGCAAACAGCTTGGCCGCTCCTGGTAGTGAATTACAACCTTCCACCTGAGGTCAGGTTCCAACAATCGAATGTTATCTCCCTTGGCGTCATTCCTGGTCCGAAGAAACCATGGGATTTCGACTCGTTCCTTTATCCCGCATTTGAGGAGATGATTGAGTTGGAGTACGGCGTAAAGGCATTCGACGCGCTTACCGTGGCTCTGTTTGTTCTTCATGCGTACTTCATCTTGGTTTTTGGGGACATGCCCGCGATGTCGATGGTGATGAGAATAAAAGGGCATAACGGCATGCATCCTTGCCGAATGTGCAACATTCCCGCCGTTCGCCTCGAGGGTTCGGCGTCTAAAACCTATTACGTACCTTTGGACCGCCGCAAATTTCCAAACGCACCTGGACCACCAATCTATTCAGGCGATGACTTACCCCTCAGGACTCATGCTGAATTTATGAGGATGGCTAATGAGGTCCAGTTTGCACGGAACACCACCACTGAGACTGCTCTGAGCAAAGAGTACGGCATCAACGGAATCCCCCTTCTCAGCTCGCTTTCGTCGTTGTCATTTCCGCATTCATTCCCTTACGACTTTATGCATTTGATTTGGTTAAATCTTATCCCAAATCTGGTGCTTCTTTTCACAGGAAATTTCAAAGAAGTTCCACTCGACGACGACTATTTCCTGCAGCAATCTGTATGGGAAGCAATTGGTGTTGCAACTGCAGAATCGGGAAAAACAGTACCATCAGCATTCGGCGCGCGAGTTCCCAACATCGCGAAGGAAAAGCATTACTTTACGGCGGAAACCTGGTCTTTCTGGAGCCTTTACCTGGCGCCAGCACTGTTGCATCGTCGATTTCAAAATGCAGCGTATTACAAGCATTTTCTCAAGCTCGTGAAGCTAATACACATTTGCCTTCAATTCGAAATCTCGTCGAATGAGGTTGCACAACTCCGAACAGGATTTAGGGAGTGGGTTACGGAATTTGAAAGGTTTGAATCACCTACCATTGTCGTACTTTTTCTCGAGTGCTGATCAAACCTTAGTTTATATTACAAGTCAGATCCTGAACGGCTATCGACATGTCCTGTTACAGTACATGGCCTTCTACATATTGCTGACAGCATCGAGACATCTGGACCGGTCTGGACTGCCTGGGCATTCGTGATGGAACGGTACTGTGGTTCTCTTCGTCCCGCCATTCGAAGTCGACGGTTCCCTTTCGCAAGCATGGACACCTACGTGGAGGAGAAGGCCCAATTATCGCAAGTTAAGCTGGTGTACGACTTGGGTACTCACCTAGCACTGTCACCGCAAGCTAGTGATGTGAAGAAAGGTGAATACGTCTGCGAGGCTTGTGAGTGACATGTTCTTTGGTTTTATGGGTGACTTACTCACCATGACGTACCGAAAGATCCCAAATGTGTTCTCATGCCGCCGAAAACTTGGCAGGCATTGAATGAGGTTCCGAGACTACATCACAAGGTCGCCGCGTGTCTTGCGACCCGTTTTAATGTGTCAATCTCGGTGGCCAAAAAAGTCGTTCCGGTTGATGCCATCGAACAATGGGGTAAGGTTCGGCGTATAGACGGAGGCGATACTATGCACGCACGGGAATTGGTACCATTAAGAGAAGGCAACCGAGACGCGTCGTTTGTCAGAGTGAGTTGTTTCAAGTTATTCTTTGCCTCGTCTACACCACCATTGACACTATTGGACATCTTGGACATAGTACCAGTTGCTGGTTGACACTCACGCCAGAAACAGACGACTAGAGGCACATTTCGAGGTTCAAAATTTCTTCGGACAATTACATCGCATCATCGTGCTCCGCTTAGAGCCCTCGAACGACATCAAACTCGAACAACCGGTCACACTCTTTCTTGCCGCCATCCAACGCGCGAAAGCCGATATCGTGAACATCGATGGCATGAGGTATTATAAAGATATGGGTGACGTGGAAGTGGTGGATTTGGCGTCTGTTCAGTGTGTCATTGGGCGCGTGAAAACTCCTAGTGGGCTCTGGGGCATTATTGATCGAAGTGGGCCGATGGCAAACGCAGAGTTTGTCAGTGAATGGTGAGCTGCCAGCTTGCTCAATTTCAACAACAATCGTCGGACTCTTTCGAACAGATTTCTAGATCTTATGCGATCGCAAACGCGACGTCAACACGGAGTGCGCCACCATGTCCAATGTCAACTCATTATATATATTATATACTGTGCATGCCAGATTCGTGATTTCTGACGCGACGGTACTGGCGCCGACATGCGATACCACGAAACTACGTCAAGGAATCGTCAAGCATGGAGAGTGGGGCGGCGGCGGCGCCAGCAGTCTACGGTTGCATATGCTAATTAATTTAATGGGGTACATGTACATGAAGAATAATAGACAAGTCGTTTATCATCCTGATGTAGTATGAAACAGCAACCGGTGAACACATGAAAAAATGTATGAAAACTTGCTGCACGAATCCGTGAATTTGTGGTTGAAATTTCATGCATTAAAGGGATGACCAAAAGGTCTGATATATCATACGAAATACACCGGGGACTAATTCATACATACTTCATACGGTAAAAGCATGGAGGCGTCTAACCCACCTCTTGCGGCGTGGTTCTCATGCTCCCCGGGTTTCACAGTGAGACACTGCTTAGTGGCGCACTCAGAGGAATTCGACGACGCCGAGTGTTTCCTGATTTTGAGTGGACTGCGACAGTGGTAACTTAGGTTGAATTCCACCGGCCCGGGTATAGCCGGATCTGTTCTTCAAAAAATCAATCTCCGCCTACTTCGATCATCCACCTCCTAACCGCTCTCATATACAATCGTCATTGCTCCCGTTGAAAATATGCAACTTCACGCAAATATTTCTTCCAGCCCAATCCAAAAACTCGCACCAGAGCTGCTTTCGGAGATATTTCTGAGATGCCTCTCCGAAGATGAGACAGCACCGATGCGCTATGTTTCACGAGCACCGCTGCTTCTTGGCCGTGTATGCAGCGTTTGGAGAACCATTTCTTATTCTACTGCTGCCCTATGGACACATTTAATCATCGGAGACAATTTTAGTCAGCCTTCACCTCCAGATTTCGCCAAGGATGTCATTGCCATGAATGCGTGGATTGAGAGATCATGGTCGCATTCGTTATTTGTTGCGATCTACCTAGGCCGTTCGACTTTTCAAATGCACAGGTCGCACCTCACCGACCGATCACTCGAGACACTTTTGATGACCGTGAAATCCCAATCTCAGCGGTGGAGACGTCTTGACGTAACCATCCCTTCAAACTTCGAAGAAATTCTATTTTCGCCACTCCGTATGAAGGACATCGCTATACTGGAGCACGCCTCTATACGGACCTGGGAGTCGTCATCAAATCACGCACGCAATGAGCTGCAATTTTCGCTATCTGCTGCTCCGCGACTCGAGTGCGTTGTTCTACGCTCGAATATCCGTGTTACGTTCGATGGGCCGGTTCAGCACAGCCTCAAACACCTGACGTTCCACCGCGATTACGACGTCAAAACCCATCAAGCAGACCTAGGGGCATGTCTAAAGCAATATCCATTCTTACAAACTCTTTCCTACCCCCTCCATTCCTCATCGTTACCCAAGACGCTCCCGGCAATCCTCAACCACACCCACATTCAGTCACTTAACTTAAGAATCCATATGGGCTGTGATCTCGGTCTCCTCTTTCATCACCTCATCCTTCCCGCATTGACAGACCTCGTATTGGATATAGAAGATGATTGGATACCTAAGAAAAATTGGCCGCACCTTCTGACACTGCTCAAACACTCCCGTCCACCTCTCACTTCGCTTACACTTATCGGATTCCCCACGATGGAAAGAAATCTCATCGAATGCCTCAAATGCACCACCGATCTCCGGAAACTCACCGCATGCGCTGTTGGATGCACCGACGCTACCTTGGAAGCCTTAACTGTGAACGACTCGGATCCTTCATCAATTTTATGCCCAAGGCTCTAGTGTCTCGATTTAGGCGTCGACTCGTGCTTCTCACTCGAGGCAATGAAAGCACTGATTCTGTCCCGCTGGCCTGGCCATAGCCATGGCTCACATAGTTCACTGCCTGGGAAAGAACTTACGGAGCTATGGGCATCGTATAAGCCTGACGTGAACAATATTTTGACCGACCCCGCGATCGCGAAGTGCATAAGCGAAGGTTTCTGCTTAGACTTCGAATGGTGGTAGTGAGTAATCCGATACTTCTGGGAAGTACGTATTAATGTATTGTGGGGGGTGTTAGGCGAGCATGTGTCGGGCAGTGGCGAGAACCTAGTTTCTGATTTTAGCACCTGCTGTGACGATTACCAACGAACAAAGTTCTTAACGCAGCCGTCTCTCATTTCTGCAATCTTCGCCATAATCACCCTTATGGTACGTGCGGAAAATCAGTCTACCCGAGCAAGATTATACATGCCGCTCTGACCAGATTGGGGATGTGATGGTTTACAGCGGTGAAAGACGGCCCCGCATGGTTCTCGTCCTCGATCCCCATGTCACAGAATCGGGAGACTCACAATTAGACCACTCCACGTCAGCCCATCCCCAACTTTACCCTGCAAGTCTACAAGGAAATCCCTGGAAATATTCTTACGACGAACTCGAGCGACTGCGAACAGTGGTCGTCATTGTTTGACAAAAATGTTTTGGCTAAGGTCTTCGCAAGGTCTTCGGATAATATACGTACTTTTCGATGCGAAGTGAACCCGACGTCGTGAAATATGACAGCAACGACGGACTAGAGCTGAGGGAGGAAGTATACGATATTGCAAAACCGATTAACTCTGACAATAAATGGGAAATGCTGAATGGCTGTCTAATCAGAAGTCGAATTGTAGAAGGTTTCGGTTGGATTGGAAAATCTCTGTGCCTGGACTGGATCGTGTTGGGTTGCTTCTAGTATCACAGTTTTTCAACGTCGTTTATCTGGCAAACAAGCCTACAAGTTCAGTCGGTGTTATGTAACCGTGCCGAAACTTTGGCGAATTTCAAGCTCCGCATGGCGGAGGACATACGTAATCGTCGCCAACAGTGTCAGTCACAAATCTATCTATGCTGGCTCGCGCCAGGGTTGGAAATATGCTCGTATGTGCAAGCAATCCGTCCAGCGCAATCCAGAGGCTTGCGCCAGAGCTGCTTTCTGAAGTATTTTTGCAATGTCTCTCTGAAGATGAGACATCATCGATGCGCCATTTTTCACGATCACCGCTGCTTCTCGGTCGTGTGTGCAGCGCATGGAGGACCATTTCTCATTCTACAGCAGCCTTGTGGACCCATTTAACCATCGGGGAGGATTTTCATACCATATCAAGGCCAGATTACACAAAGGACGGTGTAGCCATGTGGGTGTGGATTAAAAGATCGCGGTCGCTTCCTTTGTCTGTTAGGATCTCTTTTGGTCGTTCTGCTCGTAGGTCTGACTTCACCGAACAGTCACTGGAGACACTCCTGATGATTGTGCAATCTCAATCTTCGCGGTGGAAACGCCTTGACGCGACTATCCCTGTGATATTTGAAGGCATCCTGATTACCCCGTTCTGCGTGAAGAACGTCGCGATGTTGGAGAACGTTGCTATACGGATCTGGGGAACTTGGCCAAGTGGTGGAAGAATGACTGAGCTAAAATTCCCACTGTCTGCTGCTCCGCGACTCAGATACTTTGACCTACTCGCTGAGTCCAACGTCCGGGTTATATTCGATGGACCAGCGCATGATATCAAGTGCCTGAACTTCCTCCACCGTTACGGAGTTAAAACTCATCAAGCGGACCTAATGGAATGCCTAACATATTGCACATCCTTATCAACACTTTCGTTCCACCTCCACCCATCGTCACCCCACGGCTTTCATGCAATTCTGAAGCACACTTATCTTGAGTCCCTTCGTTTGGAAATCCATTTGGCCTGTGATCTCGGCCTTCTTTTTCACCACCTCGTCCTTCCGGCATTAACAGAACTAATACTGGAGATGGACGAGGATGAGGAAGCTGTGTTAGATTGGCCACACCTTCTGACATTGCTCAAATACTCCCGTCCACCTCTTACCTCCCTTATACTGATTGGCAGAATCCCCATGACCGAAACAACACTCATCGAATGCATTAAATACACACCCGGTCTCCGTATAGCAATTGTCAGTGGTGTCCGCTGCACCGACACTACCTTGAGAGCCTTCACAGTGGACGATTCTGATTCTTCAACAATTTTATGCCCAAGCCTTCAGAAGCTAAATTTGGGCATTGAATCTCGCTTTTCACGTGCAGCGGTGGAAGAATTGATTCTCTCGCGCTGGGGAGATCATCGCTCGAAATCCTATAGTCCACCTGTTCCACGGAAAGAACTTGCAGAGCTCTGGGTTGGGTATATCCCTAACTTGCACGACATTTCGTCCGACCCCGCAATCGCGGTGTGCATAAGTGAAGGTTTCCGGTTAGGCTCCGAAGGATGATAGTGAGCGATGCGAATTAAGAATCTCCCTTGTCGGTAGCCCTGATCTTCCAAAAGGCTATCGAAGGCGAAACCTCTGATGTAGCTCACCGAGGAGATGAGCAATAATCTAGAACGGAGTTTGAGCTGCGTCAGGAGAATGTTCGGTCCAGTGTACTACGTCAAAGAAGCACGTAAAGGAGAAGGTCTGAAGGCTGACGCGATCGAAGACCGGGAAGGATGCTTGCTTCGAATATTCTATTGCGCATGACGTGTCAAGATACATGAGCCATCAGGAGTGAGTGCGGATAGGTTTTATGATCGCGAGACTCTCGTGAAAGCATGACATGAGTGTGCTTAGGTTCCACAAACTGAGGTACCAATGGATCGCGAGAGCCGTCACCTAGTGATGATTTACTGTGCAAAAATTACTGACCGCCCCAATTCCTGTTGTGATTTTACCTCTAAAACCAATTTTATGATCACCACTCCGCTCTGTCCCTTCGTTGCATGCCGGACGCATTTGAATTCGGCAGTCCAAACAGCACTGGCACGGTTTCAGCGACAAAATGACACGAGAAAGCAGGGAAAACGGGATTCTAATTGATTATTGAATTCCAGAAATTAGCACCTATGATATGGCGGATGTCTCACTAATGTATTTCGTCGCGAATTCTCGTTGTGTTGATCAACGGTTGATGCCAGTGCGATGTGTGGAAGGGAGACAAATTGGGAAGAGACTGGAGACGTCTTGGGAACGAGGATACTCAGATTGGAGTCATATCAAATTGGACGAGCGATTTCAATTGTTAAACACTTTACTTCACTGGTTGAAGTACAATCGAGTCGTGTGTCGTGACAGTCGTGTCACGCGTTGTGTGACGTTGATCTTCACGCACGCATCCTCTCCAGGAGTTCCCGTGAGTTATCTAGCCTTTCACTACGATTTACTTCCGCCGGACTGACTTTTCAGATTGTAAACAGTTGCGAGCAGCTCAAAATCACTTTTCCATTGCGGATAAATCGAAGTTTTTTTTTCATAATTTTCATGCAGAACGACATCGCTGGCCTCGAAGGCTTGCTAAGGCTGCTCACATGCGTGAAAGACAAGGGTTGGAGCGAAGGATATGCGGAGCATGTTTCGCGTTGTCAACTTCAAAGGTGCGTTTGACCAAAATCATTGGTCAGTTCTTCAGCTAAACAGCGACGAACGTTTGCAGGAACCAATACCCTTATACGGAACCACTGCTATCCCTGCGTCAGACACTGGATCAGGCTAAGGGTCTCATGGCTGCCCTGAACAATCTAAGGCAGCATCTTGGGAAAGAGATCCGAAGCCTTGAACGACGTTGCGTACCACTGATCCTCGAGGATGGGATCAATCGACTCCCCGATGAACTCTTGGCCCATACCTTTGAGATCGGACGATTTGAAGAACCGGTGTATGATGGCGAGTTTTCCATCGTTGTGTCGCATGTCTCAGGGCGATTTCGACGTGTTGCACTGGGGACGCCACGCCTTTGGACAGGACTTTCTAGCAGTGCCCATCTTGACCAAACACGAGCATTTATATCCCGATCGTCCCATCTTGAACTTACGGTTGAAGAGTCTGGCTATGGTATGGTTCCTGTGCCAACAAGGTCCTTTTTGGAAGTCCTGGAACCTTTGTCCAGTAGATGGTCAATGCTCGAGATATCCTCTGGTGTCACGGTAGATGTGATACAGAGTCTTGGAATAACGAATTTCCCCCGTTTGCGCCATATTGCGCTGAAATGTTCCTCAGACACCGACTTGTCTTCTTGGTGCATCCCATCATTGTCGACTATTGAGGCATACGGGTTACCATTCCATGGATTGGACTGGGTCTCGTTAGGGTCACGGCTGACTTCCATGACATTGCGCTTTGATTCCTGGCGGTCGCATTCTGTTGATGTTATCACCCTTTCCCAAACTCTGATTAACTTGAAGGCGCTACGGGAATTGTCGTTGTTCCTGTCGCGCAGTTGGGCGACCGCCATAGCGGATCAGCTACATCAGGCGGAAATTCCAAAAGCCCAGTCAGTCAACATCGACACCCTGACACTCGGTATTCAAGGTTCTCCAGCGCAGTCGCTCGTAGCGGCACTATACGATGCGCTCTCTTTTTACACGGCAGAAGAGATTCGGCTTGCCATTGAGGCAGATGGGCACATCATTCCTGAAGATTTCCTTCTCGATTCCCAAGGAGTGTTCTTCCCTCATAGCTCCACAATCCGACTCTACGTTCATGGGAAATGCAACATGTCCGACATATTGGTGAACATAGCAAGGCATTGCAACTTAACACACACGGTCTATCTTGACCTTCCATCAGCGTATCTACGTGAGACGGACGAAGAGGATCTTATGCAGATTTTAAATTCGCCTATCCGTCACCTCTACCTCCGAAACTGCGATATGTTAGACAAATGGGATGTAGAAGAGCTGGCAAGAGCACTCATATCTAGGGAAGATAACGAAGGATTAGAGCTGCTTGAGTTCACTACGTGCAAGATGATTTCCGAGGAATTGTTACTTAATCTTCAAGACGAACTGGGGCCGAAGTTGAAGTGGGCCTTGTAGCGTGAGCATATTCCGATGTCATTTTCTCGTTCTTTCTGACAATTATGACCGTAGTCTCGAAGAGAGGGATCCGTTCGAGTTATCCTGTTACTGAGAATGGTATCGAGTGATGTCGGCGCAGAATTCGGGATTTGGTCTGCTCCTTTCAATTGTTGATTTTGGTAATACCCCTCACCTCAGAGGGAATTTGTCTGTCCGTCCAGTTCAGGGAGTCGGGATAGAACGCATATCCGTCATGCGGTACGGGAAACCTACAGGCATCAAGGGAGGGGAAGAGGAAGTTGGAGGACGGATGATGCTGATGTGTGGCGTGGAGATATGGCAACGCACTCAATGATATCTGAAAGATATTCCCTGACATATGGCATACAAGACCGTCTGGTCGGAGTCTTCCATTCCTCCGGTCTCCCAATGGTCTCACAAGTCGTGTATGGTAGTGACGGCTGAACCAAAGCCGAAGGAGCACCGCATGTCCACCCTTACACATATGTGCGTTGTTTTCGAAAAGCACTACGCCGTCTCTTAGATATGGCTGTAGTTCCATCCGTAAGCGGAGTGGTCATGTCTGCAAGTAGTATAAATTTTACTGCGCAGGCCAGTACCGAGAGACGAGGCAGATCGTTTGCGGTGTGACTAGGCGACTCAATGATTTAAGGTTCCAAGGACCGGTGCAAGGAAGTGTACACTTCATCTCGGAGGGTCGGTTAGTCTCCTTTGATCGCATAGCAACGGATGTGGAAAACGGAATTGTGAACATGGGAGCGAGGCAGTGGTGAAACAAGTCTCTCTGGTTGGATGCGAGGATGTCGTTCGTTACTGTTCACTAGCGGTTGACAGAAAGGGAAGGGGACAGATAACCAGGAGACACCAATGGTTGCCACGAGCAGGCCACGGTGGCGTCGGAAATGTCGCTGTGCTAGGAAAGGGCTATAATGGACGGCCGGTTTAAATAGTACTCGGTAGATTAGAAAATAGGTGTTGCACAACCCTCCTTTATATTGTTCTCTGGCCAGATCACGTCAGCACAGCCTCTGTTACAGTACCATGTCCTAGCAGTGCGTGCCCGGGTGGAGAAAATTCGGTAAAAAATGCGGAGGTTTGATTAGCAAGGTATTCGTAGTCTTTTAGATTTCATGACAGACTGCACTTTATATGCGAAAATGCAAGTTAGTTGTTCCAGCGAGTGATGACGTCAAGTGGCTCAGAATGGATTCGGCTCGGCTATTGCCGCGGACCGCCAAATTTGGAACACGTGAGCGCTCACGTCTCTCCACTTGCCAGCACACTGACGCCTGGTCCTTCGACTCGGACGGTTCATATCCTTCGAATTCTATGGGAAATGGATATACCACCTAGAATTTGACGTTTTGCGGTCAATCGCTGGTGTTTTTCTAGGAAATATTACTGTGAGGGTCCGTTTCCATCGAGACCTTCAGTCGGTCAAGGTCAATACACAGCAAGATTTGCGAGCCGCAGCCCACGATGCATGCGGTGAAAAGAACAACGGTCCGGTTATGAATCGACACCACCCTGCTGATGATCTCGATCGCACATGACGCGAAAATGTGACTGCTCATGAACTTCGGTTCGTGCTCATTGCCTCCCCTTCGTGAGCTGTGCGTTTATATTTATGAAGCATGTCATGACGAACGAAACTTTGCACTCACTAACAACCTTGACTCTACAACATCATCTCAAAACTCAAAATGTTACTCCATTTCCCCGGCGGCATCGCGATAGCGATTTCGGGACTAGTAGGCGGGACGACGATCGTAAACGCATTCAAGGTCCCACAGACACCTCCAGCGACGTCAGCGCCGATCAACAAAGCCCAGCTCAGCGTGTCCTTGGAGTTCTTCACGTTCCCGGACTACACCAACATCCCGTCAACGACGAATTGTCTGGCAAATATCCAGACGTTACGTGGGGCGCCGCCTGCTGTGCGGATAGGTGGAACCACCCAGTGCGTCTTCATCTTTCACTACCTACTCATCTTCCTCTCCACCGCCCATGACGCTGACTTAAGACTCATTGACAGGGATCGCGCAACATATGACCCAAACCTAACATCGGCAGTCCAATATACAGTCCCAGACCCCACCGTCGCACCCAGCTCCTTAACATATGGTCCCACATACTTCACGCTCGCGGCGGGGATGAAAGGTGACGTGACGATTGGGTTCAATCGACAGCTAAACAACTTGTCGAACGTACGCGCTGCCGCGATACAGGCAAAGAGTGTGATGAAGAATTTGCTGTCGGTCGAGTTGGGGAATGAACCCGATTGTGAGTTCTGTTTCGGTTTGCAACTGTATTGTGCTCTTTGATTGATGGGATACAGTGTATAGCGGCTCATCGCCTATCGTGCCAGCGGGTCAGCCGTGGAATCCGACGACGGATGGGTCTGTTGAGAAACAGTGGTTCACGGATCTCGCGCCTGACGTGCGTATCCCATCTTCTCGTCTTCCCTCTATCCATTCGCCCCCGCCGTCCCATGCTCCTTCTACTCCTCCCATCCTGCTTTGCCTTCCACTCACCCACCTCTCCACAGGTCGGTAACATCTTCCAAGGCGGTGTATACCTCCAATTCCCATCATGGAGCACC
Source organism: Rickenella mellea (assembly GCA_004355085.1). NCBI lineage: Eukaryota > Fungi > Basidiomycota > Agaricomycetes > Hymenochaetales > Rickenellaceae > Rickenella > Rickenella mellea. Next base: position 32,871 of record ML170198.1, read on the forward strand.
CAAGGCCTTATCCCTCGCCTCGGATCCGCGATCAACACAACCGTATCGTTCTCCGGCCACTCTTACCCGCAATCTGCGTGCGGAGGAGCGAGTACGAACTTGCCAAGTCTGATGAACCATACGTATGCTGATAAAGCGTTGTGAGGGCATTATGATGACTGATATTTTGAATGCTGAAGGGGAATCAAGTTGTATACAAACCGATATGCGTCTGAGGCGGCGGCTGCGCATGCTGCTGGGAAGCAGTATTTCCTTGGCGAGACCAACTCAGGTACGTCTCAGACACATACAGGAGCATCATAACAACACTCGTTATTTACTGTCCGTACTCTTTGGCAGCTACATGCGGAGGAGGCGGTATCAGCCCGACTTTCGGTGCGGCCCTCTGGATCGTCGACTACGTCATCCAAGGCGCATTAAGCGGCGTGGACAGGATGTACTTCCACCAGGGAACCATTGGTAACTGCGTACGTCTCCTACCCATCTCTACATATTAAAAATAATCTCATTCGCCTGAACCTCCCTCACCTACGTACAGCAATACTGCTTCTGGGGCCGCTTCATCGTCGGCGCGCCGTACTACGGCGTCGCGTTCGTCTCAGAGTTCTTCGGCACGGACGGCGTGCACGTAGCGGAGATCGACGATGCGTCGGATGCGCTGGGTGTTTACGTCGTATACAATGCCAAGAACTATCCCGTCCGCGCGCTCGTGTACAACTCCGCGTACTTCGATGGCACGGGGACTCGCTCGAATTCGACTGTGACGCTTACCGGGATACCTCAGTCGCAGAAGAAGAAGAGTAGCATTAGCACGGAGACGAAGACCACGACTGCGCGCGCGAAGAGGCTCACGGCGCAATCTGCGATCTCGAGAGTGGATCAAGGTGGTGTGGTTACTATTGGTGGAGGAGGGACGTTCGATAATACGTGTAAGAACGCAGGGACGCAGAGCTTTGAGAGCGTCGTGGTGGATAAGGGAACGACGAATGTTACCGTGAGAGCATCGGAGGCGCTGATTGTGTATTTCTGAGCGATAATGGCATGGTCAAAATTAAAACTTTGAGTAGCAGCAACTCATTACAAAATTTCCGGCCCGTGCGGTCCGATCAAATCCCCCTCATATCCATCGCTGGCGAGCGGTCAAGTCAGTTATTCTCCATATCGTAGTATGACGTCTGCATGAAACTGTGATTTCGATCCACATTCGGCGTAGTCTTCTGAGTTAACTAGGCACTCGAATTGATCCCTCGTATCCGTCAAAAGATCCCAGGACTCACAACTCACTGAGACATAAACTCAGTCGACACCATTTTCTCGACGTCGACATCTGTGGCAGACCAACTCACCGCGCATACCTTTTCTATAGAATATTTTGTATTACTAATAAAATCGAGTAATGGTATATCTCACTACCGAATTCTCTGGCAACTTGCGTACTTGGATAGCGCAGGTACTCGTATGAATTCAACTGTGATGGCACGACAGGGAAATCCCCGTCTGAGAAAAAGAGCACGGCGGCGGAGGCGAGTACGAATATGAATACAGAAACGACGCCAGCGCGCGCCTACAGGCTCACAGAGCAATCTGCGATTTCCAGAGTGGATCAACGCGGGGTGGGTTCTGAAAAGTTCAAAAACACATGTAAGAAGGCAGGAACGCAGAGCTTTGGGAGTCTTGTGATGGAGATGGGAGTGGCAAATATTACTGTCAGGGTGTCGGAGGCGCTGATTGTGTATTCAGAACAATTAACTTTGCGTTCCAAATTTTGAGCATTGTCGCTTCGTGAGGAATCGTTCGCATCTTTGTCTTTCTCCGGCCTACCTTGGGGAGGTCGGTAAATTATGAGCACTTGCACGCCACATCCTGAGGTCTTGTACTTCCTTTTCCAAATCTTGCGAACGCGCTCTCTCTTCGTGTCGCACCGCGATGAGAGTTGGTAAGATATCTCGCACATGCTTCCACCCCTCCCGTCGCTCTTGAATTTTTGCGGCAAGTCCGCCCTCATTCATGACGTCATTTTTAAGAACGTTATTCCAAGCAACCTCGGTCTCTACTTCGCAAGATAGAGGGCATATTTCGCTGAGATATACCGCAGCACGATTCTTGTTCTGAATCGGCGATGTCCCAAAATCCAACGATTTGAGCATCTTGAGTGGCACTGCTAGTTTTGAAGGGTTGTTCGTGAATGGATTCAGGTACAGTCCGAGGCAGGTTAAGTTGGGACAGTGCCGTGCAAACGAGGTCAACGAAGCGAATGTAATCTTTGGATTTACGAGTAATACTGGCTGGGCATTGAGCTTCAGGGATTGAGTGATGGCCAATTTCTCGCGAGACGGTCAATATCGTCGTCCGTAATGTCCAACGGAAGATAATGAGTGAGCTCGAAGGAGACGAGGTGCGGGAAGTCAATGATCGGGCAGATATCTTTAAAAGAAATGGGCATGGAGTTTTCGTCCAAGCCGCGGGCTTCCCCGGTTCGGTCCATAGTGAGATCGAGGCTCAGGTGTTTCAGCCTTATGCAGGTGTGACAAAGGTCTGTTAAGCATTTGAAGACGGAGAGAGCCATGTCAGTGGCAATGGACGCTGTCTTTATATGGAGTGACGTTATGTTGACGGGGGCAAAGGTTGCCGCGAAGAACGAGGATATGTCACGAAGGATTGCATCACAAGAGAGATTCCTTAGGGATGGGAAGGCACCTTCCAACACCACAGGACAGAATGGTCGAACGTCTGCGGGCCTTTCAATTTCTCGATTCGAGTAGGACTGTGACTGTATAGTGCCAAGATTCGGCAGACGCGAGAGACAGGCTATTATGGAGGATGATAGACAGTAGCACGGCACGATAACTGTCTTCAGGTTGGTAAGTGTTGTTAGCATGGCCGTCAACTCTGCTTCAACGCTTCGTACGTGAATGGGCATCCGCAAGTCCAGGTGACAGAGCTTTGAAGACCGATGTGAGATTTCCAAGAAAAACCTCTTCGGAGGAACATTTTTCGGTATCTCCAACACGAGACGCTGCAACATTGGGTGTAAGAAAATTACAGAAAACCAAAATTCGTCCTCGTTTATGGTGGTCAGTGTCAACTGGATTAGATTTGGCAGTATATGAAAGGTTTGACGGGTGGTTGCAACCTTGCCGAGGTCGCGTTCCTTAAACCAGTGGCCATACATATATTTAACAGTTAGATACTTGACGCGAGAGGCCATAACGTTGAATTTAGTCCAGTCACTCGGTTCCAATGGTCGACGGAATTTCTGAAATGCGATGAACAGGAGTGCATTTTAGCAAGTCACAACTCACGCAAGATTCATCGACAGGAGCAAGCAAACTAAAAAGATGGCGCAGACAGCAAACATCGCGCCAAAGCGTGTCTAGCGCGACTCCTGACCATGTCTTACATACCCCAACACACCGAGCATTCGCAACCCGCTAGTTGAACTGAAGATTACGTCAAGCAGTTCAGGAATGGTGAGGGCTGGATGCATTTGTAGGCAAATTTGTGGGATGTACTGATCAAGGTTCTTAAATTCAAGATGAAGGTTGAAGGTGAAGGAACGTCACGGCGAGTTTCCTGTGCACGTAGATGAGAACTGCTTGCCTTATCTGGTGTGCCACAAAATATTAGTCAACAAACATTTTTGTCGCGCCATGACTCACGACTCGCGGATTGGCCTCCTCCTGATCAATGTCACCAACCTCGTTCTGCCCAACGCCTGAAACATGAGCGCCAATCTTCCAATGACTCTCCAGTACTCACCGCCTACAGGGTTTGACTTCAACTTGAAGCTGTGTACATGTCAGGATGTAATATAATTGAAGAGCTGCTGGAGCAGCCACCGCCATCGAGCACAGGTTCGTCTGCTATGCTGTGTGCCAACTATTACGCTCCCACAACCCACCTCTCAACTGGACACCAACACCAACTTCCACCTTTAATTGCCGAAGCTCAAATATCATGTCTGTAATTCGCAGAAAGCTGGTCATTGTCGGTGACGGTGCTTGCGGAAAAGTGCGTTTTTGTAACAGAGCACGGCTCGCTCTGGATGGTCATGGCGTAACTTGGCAAACTGACTCACCTCCAACGTTAGACCTGTCTCTTAACCGTTTTCACGAGAGGGACTTTCCCTGAGGTATACCGGCTTTACTATCTCTGGTGAAAAGTTGTTCAATGTGTGCAAGGATTATGTGCCAACAGTGTTCGAGAGCTACGTGGCCGATGTTGAGATCGACGGGAAACACGTTGAGTTGGCGTTATGGGATACAGCTGGCCAGGAGGACTATGATCGTCTGAGGCCGTTGTCCTACACGAACACACATGTCATGCTCGTCTGCTTCGCAATTGACTCGCCCGACTCCCTCGATAACGTTCGAGAGAAGGTCAGTTTCACACATGTTGTACCATGTCTTGCTGATGTCTTCTGTAGTGGCATTCGGAAGTCTCCCATTTCTGCGCCGGAGTTCCTGTGATTCTCGTCGGCTGTAAGAAGGATCTGAGGCGTGACCCCGAGACCATCGAGGAATTGAGAAAGACATCACAATGGGTAGTAAGCCCCGAAGAGGTACGATTATCCTGCGTGACATGAAGCTTGAGCCTTGAGCTGACATGCGTTGTTTAGGGTATGGCCGTAGCGCACAAGATCTACGCTAACCACTACCTTGAATGCTCAGCTAGGACAGGTGAGGGTGTGCGCGAGGTGTTCCAGTACGCCACTCGTGCAGCACTTCTTCAGCCGAGCAAGAAGTCCAAGAAGTGCGCCAAATGCACCAAATGCATCGTCCTTTAGAGTCACGTCACCCCGCACGGTTTAAGCCCACGTTTTTGTTCACGACTGCAACTCTCTCCCTCTCTTGTGTCTATCCCTACATTGCACAATATACGACGTTTTCACGCCTCCGCGCTTCTTTCCTTGTGGGGAGTTGTGGTCTGGTTGAAACGATGATTTCTAATCCTTTAGGATGAAATGAACCTCGATGGATGTTGGCCTCCGAACTTCCGAAATACAGCTAACAAATCCTTATTCTCGCGCATCTAGAAGTTGCGAAAGTCAGTCGATCTCCGGAGGTAAGTCATGAAGAAGCAAATCATTGAGACAAAAAATTAACGTTCGAGACCCACCGGCGTAGTCTCGGCAATCGGACTTATAGATGAGAACTACTTACCTTATCCGGTGTAAATTGCCCTCCATCACTCTTCATGTTGCAATCTAGTCGCCAACAATAGTTCTCGTGCTCTAATCAACACCGCGGGTATCCGTACTCACAGCGGTGAACTAATAGGACTTTTTCCTACGGGGACTAGCAACCCACGGGAAACTTTCCTTTCGAACGCGGATGCCTCTCAAAACGAAGATTTTTCTTAACTGATCATGCAGCCGTTATCGCTGCAACCACCTTCGGAGTCCTCAGATAGTGCGTTCACAGAGGGACTTTCAGCAACTTAATGAAGTTGCCAAAGCAAAGTAACCAATGGCTAGCCAACACCATCCTTCACCTTTCTGATCTATATCTCGTTTGCCAGTGATCGCTTTGTAGTGAAAGAGTGCTGTGGATTTTTAATTGAGAAATTCTCTCCCGCAGGTTTTGACTCCTCGCTGGCTTAATTTTAATTCCCAGAACTCATTCGCCTAAACATGATGTGAGGCGACTGGAGTCGCTCTCCACATACTCGGAGAACGGAATCAAAATCAAAGAAAACATGAGAGTAATATTTCTAATACCCGTCGAAGTCGTGATCGTTATTTCCAAACTAATAATTCGTCCTTCCCGGCGATCAAAGTGAACAAACAATCGTCGGAATCACTGATATGAATCTGTCGGTACTGTCGTTCATATATATGATGACGGCAACCATACCTTCACTGACACCGTTCAGCATCTCTGCCCATCCGTTCCGGGGTCCGTCTATCGTCCGCTACCGTCGGGCTCGTGAACACCTTGAGTTGGACAACCAACGTTGTGCTGATCCTAAGTCACCGATTCGTGTTATTGTCGTGCTTTCTGGTAATATTAATAACTGGATGATCACTTACGGTTACAGTTCTCGTCAACCTTGAATACGATCATTGATGGCGGACGCTGAGATGAACCTTGTCTGGCGCGATGCGGACCACGTTAACGTTTCTCGAAGTCAATCGGCACAAGTCCAACAACACCATTCCCTTGAATACACGGGGTGGGATGCGAAGTCAGCTCAATAAAAATTAAAGTATAGAAGGAAGAGTCAGACAGTATATTATCATCAAGCTCGGCAAGGTCGTGCCACCGAGTACGACGATGTCGATAAAAAATATCATGAAAGGTGAGAATGGAGGTTCGAGAACTAACCTTTTCATGGCGTACGCTCGCTCCATAAGTTGAAAGGTGGTAGAGGTGGAAGCGATGGACAGGAGTAGGACAGACGGAATTCAAGCAGGATTTTTTTGTCGAGTCCTGGCGTGTCGCTGCCTTTTAAACGCTTGACAGACGTTCGAAGGAAATCCCCGCGGTACCAATTCATGGAGGATATCCAATTATATTTAAATACGCTTTAAACCCCCCAGTTTTGGGGAGATTGGCGATGGTAATGCTTCAAGAACCGTATATGGCGCTACATCTGTTGCATATAAATTGAATTCATAACCCTAAACCGACCAATCTGTGGTTGCCCTCAATCGATTCGGGCGCCGAATCCATTCGTCTCATGATTGGAGACTCCACTGTCGGTACCGTACACGTCAAAAGGAGTGGCAAATACAGAATGTTCAGTCAGTAATCACGAATCGCGTCAGCGAGCAGTTTATTTTGTTAGGCAAGTGAAGTTTACTCTTAGTGGTTATATCGGACCGAATCGGGCGCCGAAGACACGTGCCGCCGTCCTCATTGGACGAAGCTGGCAGCAGCGTAAGAGTCACCTTGGCTCAGACCATCCTTGACCGGAACCGAGGTACACTTACTTTGTCGCTCGAGTCACGGCGCACCCGAGTCAGTCCCTATATTCGGCATCCAAAACTTCTGGAACATATCATCCAGGTATCACGTCTCTATATGAAAGATCGAAATCAGGATTGTCATTCCTTGCTACATTTGCGCTGGAATTCCGCAATTCTTCTGTGCTTGCCACTGGAGAACAACTGGTAAACGTTGAATACAGTATGTCGTATGTCGTAGGACGGATGGCGACCATGGTTCTCGTGCTCAAGTCAGCGCCGGGGATCAGAATGCCGATGTAAAAGGACTCCAGTAATGAAACTTGGCTGCACTCTGACTCGACGACTTTTTTTTCCTTACGACAACTAGTCGGAAAATTTCCTAACTTCGCCGCTCAAACGAAGATTTCTCTAAACTGAAAATGCAACGCTTCTCGCTCCGATCGCCTTCGGAGCCCATAGATGGCAGGGGAACCTTCGGAAACTCAAGCTGTTTGTGTCATCCATCCATCGCCAGGTTCCGAAATTTTCTTCATCTTGAACAATTTTTTTCAGCAATGGTAACCTCCGGAGACGCTCCGGCTAGGTCTATCGCCGCAAAGAGCTTTTTGAGTCCGCCTACTATGCTTCGGTAGGACGGCAGACGTTTCGATTTCATCAACGCCAAGTACTGTATTCTCAGCTTGCATTGAGCTTGCGTCGTCGTTGCAGCTCAACATATCCCGATTGCTAGTCCGTTCTACCCGCAAAAGAAGTCAAACTCTTGGTCCAACCATCCAAAAGCTTCATATCAACAGTTGGAGTCGCACTCACCCCTAAATCTTGGGTAATGGAATCAATGCGAATACGTATGAAAGTTGGTACGAAAAAATATATTCTTATACACAAGGAAGATAATCCACCTTTACTGACTGAAACACTAATCGACTAGGATGGCTGCTAAGAACGAGTTTGTATGTCGTTTCTATTTATCATGATAACAACATGCCTTCATGAACGTAGCTCAGATGCGCGACCCATCGGAACCGGGATCAGCCGTCCATTGACCACAACTGTCGGTCCAGTAACCACCTTGCGTAGTGTTCGTTGGACCATCAACATTGCAATTCATCTACGTCACCAATTCGGTTAGTATCGCGCTATCTGGTGGTATTAATAATTGAATGGCCACTTACAATTGGGTCCTGCAACAACTTGTTGCAATTGTCGTCAACCTTGAAGGTACAACCATTGATAGGAGCCGCCGAGATGAACATCGTCTCGGACCCCCCTGACCACGTGTATGTCCCCTAAAAAAGCAATCGACGACGCTCTTTCCTCGAAAATATTCCTAACTTACAGTCATCGGAACTCCCGGTGTCGTCGTCTTGCCCATGACGGATTTGCAGAACGCGTCGATCGCCGCGTACGCGAAGTCCCTGCCGATGGTGCTGCCGGTGTTGTAGCACGTCCTGCGTTCGACGAGGTTCCGACGTCCCACCTACGAAGAAAAAGGCTTTCAATTACGATAAAGGGGAAGTTTGATATGAGAAGCATCGTACGGCGGTGTTGCTGGAGACAACGACGAGGTCGCTGGAAACGAATCAAGTACGTCAATAAATTGTTGCACCATTGTGTTCGAATTTAACAATGAAAACTCACTTGACTGGATCAGGACTGCCGGGTCCCTGTCCGGGAAGCGCAGCGACAGTTGACGCACCAAGTAAGAGTGCAGCGAGAGGCAGAGTGAGTTGCATGTTTCTTACGCGTATAATTAGATGGGTCAATGAAGAGCGTTATACAGCAAATGCTGCGTTGAAGGTGATTTTATACGCAACGTTACTGCATGTATGAATGAATGTATTTGCTTCATTGAATGCATTCGATGGAATTGCGTGAGTTTGCAGGTTTGTCGACGGGAGGATTTATGAGCATGCATAATTTATGCGCCTCCTGCCTTTCTTTGCCGTCCTGTTATTAATCAGGTACTTTAGTATTCGTACATATATTCGGGATATCCCAACGAGAATGCGGTCGCTGAGATACTGGCCTTTCAGAGTTTTCAAGAGACCACACACTTCGGATAGTGACCGACCCATTATAGCCGGGGTGGGACTCGGACATTGCCATATCTTAGCTAAAACAGCACGGCAATTTTATTGCACATGGTTCACCGAGGATGACCGTACTGTACATTGCCCACATATATTGCATTGTGACACACATTGTGCATTGCAAAAACTATCTGCGTTGGGTTAGCACAAAGTTAACATTGCGTTTACGTAATGTGTGGTTGAGCTCATCGTTGTCACTTTGCAAGTTGTCGTCATCAGCCTCAGCTTCAGCGTTTTTCTGGCTTGGTTAGCCTTGGTTTGCAGAAATGGATCAATCAGCATTTTATTTAAACAAAGGAGACCGTACTGCGAAGCCTGGTTCCTTGGTTCCTCCGCGAGGCGCCTGGCCGCAGCGGGAGGTACATACGACACCTGGTGGTGTCCATGTTGGCGAGAAGGGCAAAGGAAGGGACATAAGGGAAGAACTTACAACCGAACGGCGACCGCGAGTCAAGCTGTTGCGCATGAGCATGAATATCCCGTTGGTGTCCATCTCCCCGAGACAGACCTTCGTCCGCTCCGTCTTTCGTTGGGATCGCGATTGCGACCCGACTCTCAAGGTACGCTGCAGAGATAAAAGAATCGTCAACGGACAAACGATGCGATGGTGGTGACGAACGAAGGATATGCGTACCTCGCGCTGAGGAGCGTAGTCCTTAAGCCCAAGCCCAAGCTCATCCCCGTCGTCGTGGCACATTGGTCCACGATCCACGATCCACATTCCATTACTACCCCCTAAATCCGTCCATAACTTCGCGTGCTCGCCGCACCAAACGCGCATCCATAATGCGCGCTAGCTCTAGGAACCCAACTCGGACTCGGCGTGGTGCTGGGTAAGTAAGTTAAGACGTATCGATAGCGTTGAACCGACGGGGCGATGTGCGATGTGCTGTAGAACCCGCCGGTCGTGCGGAACTTTTCGTTGGTATATGTGGCGTTGTGATGTTGCGTCCAAGTCTCACACCACCATACCACCCTCATAAATCCCTTTTTCCTTTGTCCGCATTTCGCGTAGTCGCCGCCACGTCGATGCGGGAAACGAGCATCCATGGTGCGTCTGTACCATTGCGTTTACGTAATGGATACGGGGGGTCACATCACCACCGTCAGACGAATGAGAGGGTTGCGTGCGGCCCGTTTCATCGACGGCCGGGTGGACGAGGGAAGAGACTGTGCGTTTGGCGTATAGGACTGGAGACGACGTATGTGAGAAGATAAGAAGAAGAGTGATACTGATGATGGCCCACCCGACGACAACTAGAGAGAGAGAGAGAGACGTACAGTACCGCGTTGCGTTATCCCGTTATTACTGCGTCATCTCGTGCAGCAGTACCACCAACCCCCTCCTTTCCAAAACCCTGTCCCGAGTCCTGCGTGGTCTGGCAGTATATTCGAGGATGAACACGAATACCATGGTGTATGGTGTGAAGCGCAGGACCCTCGTTCGCCTACCCGTGCCAGTGCCAGTGGGAGGTAATACGACGGCTGGGTATCGAGTTCCGCGATGAAACTGTGGGGATCCTGATGGTGTTCGTGTTAGCGAGAGCTGGGACTGGAAATGGGAAGGAAGGAACGTACGACGTGATAGCGGGCGTAAATCAGGCTAATGCGCATATCCCGTCTCCTTCGAGATACGCCTCCTTCCCGTCCTTGTGATCGCGATCGCGACCCGACTCTCAAGATGGACTGGGGTTTTTAGGCGTACGCTTGCAGAGATCAAAAGAATCGTAAACGGACATAACTTACGATGGTGACGAACGAAGGGTATGCGTACAGTACCTAGCGCGGAAACGCGTAGTCCGTTAGCCAAAGCTTAGCTCATCCCCGTCGTCGTAGACACATTGGTCCACCGCCAATACCTCTCTAAATCCGCTTTCTCTCCATAATTCCGCGTTGCTCGCCGCACCAACCGCGCATCCATAATGCATAACGCGCTCTAGCTCTAGCTCTAGGAACCCAACTCGGACTCGGCGTGGTGCTGGGTAAGGTAAGTTAAGACGCATCGATAGCCGATAGCGTTGACCCGACGGGGCGATGGCGATGTGCGATGTGCAGCAGAACTCGTTGATCGTTGGTCGTGCGGAACTTTTTCGTTGGTACAGTATATGTGACGTGTGGCGTTGCGATGGTGCGTCCGGTTTGGTTTGGTCTACAAACCAACATACTGTAAGTTAGACTGAGCACGAACGCACGAACGCACGCCGCACGCCGCCGGACGGAGAGAAAAAGCGTACCAGGTCGCGTTATCCCGCGCCCGCTAACACCCAGGCTCGGCTCAAAGCCGTACGATGCATCGCCAATCGCCAATCGCCCAATCCCTTCGCGATCCCTCCCTATACCCTGCATCACCTCGAAGCGCTGCATGCATGCATGCATTCCTCCCCGTGTTTTTCGAAACAAAAAAAGCGGACGCAACGTGCGCAGTCATGGTTGGTGACGGGAAGGAGGCGTGTGGGCTGTAGGGAGGGAGGGAGGGTACGAGATCTCTGAATCTGGATCTAAATGATGGGGTGTTGCTTTTTGCTTTTTGGTTCTGCGCGCGTTTGGTGTTCGGTGTGCGGTGTGCGGTGGTGAGCTGCGAGATCTCGTGTTAGGGAGAAACAGGAGAAGGAAAATGAGAAGGAAAAGGAAGGGGGAATGATTCATGAACGTACGACCGAACGGGCGGACAAGCTCATGATCATCCTATCGAGCGGATATCCGGATGTACAGCAGTCCGGCCTTTCTCGAGACACGCACCCGCACCCTCCGTCATTTTTGCAACCGCACTCGACGCCCAAGATGGACTCGGGCTGAGTTCACGTTTGCTGCAGCTGCGGAGGTAAATAAATGGCTCTGAATGAATGGGGATATGGTCATAGGAAGATAAGAATACCGTGACACACCCACCGAAGAAGGAAGAAGAGAGCAGACACTGGCTGCGTGTCGAGGGAACTCTGGTTCGGTGTCTGAGCGCTGAGCCTGAGAGAGGGGTAGGATCAGTACTATTACTATAGTCGCTCCGAACAAAGGAAGGGAGAGGAGAGGTTCGACGGGTTTTCATGGACGTGATGGGATGAATAGAAATATGAATGGCACACACTTTCAGGAAGCGCTTCGTTGTCAACGTTAGGCGTTCTTCCCTTCCATCACTGGTGCTACGCGGTTCACCTTATTGCACGAGACGTCCTTGCCCCCAACCATCGATCGCACCCGCCCCAGTGTCATCCGCATCGTGGAGAAGCGTTGGTGGTGATGGCATCGGCAAAAGCCCCAGGGTGCTCTCGGGCGGGAATGATATGCAGTTAATGCCACGCGTCGGGATCACGGTGGTGGGGTCCTGAGCGGGTGAGGAGGTCTGAGCGGGTTAGTGGAGGACGAGGGCCGTCGAAGAGGGAGAAAGTGGCGTTTCGCCTTCGTCCTCCTCTCGTTTTCACGTGACAACGACATCTCTTCTTCAAGACTTCCTCCTAACCGTCTACTGTAACACCAACGTCTCAACACGCGTTCACTAACCCTAATCCTCCTCCTCCATTACGGGCACAGCAACCTAACCCTTCTCCACTTCAAAACATCGAGTTAACCTCTTCTCCTTGACGCGCCATCATCTTCGCTCCCCTCTAACTCTCGGCCTGTCCATCAACTCTCTCCTTCTTCACCTCACCTTACATCTTCCTCACCCAGCCCCGGCCCAATGTCCGCCAAGTACAACACGTTCTACACATAATCATGCCGTCGATTCACGACCCATCCATACCTGATGCCCAGCTAGTATGGGATGTGGGCGTGGACAATGTCAATGACATGAGATACGCTTAAGCTACTGGCTGCTCTCCTCCCCACCTTGGGAGTCCGAGTCGATCGCGATCGCAATGACGGACGGCGACCTGGTCCGTCTCCCTCCCACCTCTTCGCCAGCCATCTCAGTTTAACACACATCGCTTACAGAACACCATCCACCATCCACCATCCGCACGCAAACGCGCAGTCCCTCCCAACGTCCCATACAGGACACAACGCATTCCTCTCGATCAAACAAGTTCTACAGCACATTGCCCCATCGCTCCATCGACGGTCGACCGATAGCGTCTCGTCTCACCTGGCCGCACTCCGATTCCGCGTACGTCCGCGAAACACAGAACGGATGCCCTGGTTTTTTTTTCTTTGAGTGGCGACGCGCGGCGATCCACGCGCGCACAAATATTTCGGACGCTCGCGTGACATTACGGACAGAAGGTTAGAGGAAAAACGGATTTCAGGACCACAAAGACGCGATCGCGACGCCTGGCAGTCACTGTGCATCCCTCCGTGTCTCCCCCAGTATTAATGCACACGCCGAGACTTTTGCCATCATGATGGCCATCCACCAACGGGACTGAAGCATGCATGACAGACTGCCTAATTCTTCGACCCAAGTCTTCAGGCTGTTCATCCAAATCCAGCGACACATCCTTTGACGTCTGTCGCGGGGTTGCTCCAGCTATACCTCAACCACGGCCGGGTGAACTTCCTCCGGTGAGCGCACAAGATTCCGTCCATGGCCAGACTTCGCATTTCCTAACCCAACCTGTGCCTCTGCAGGTTCAATGAACTCCGTCGCGACGACATCACTGGTACTGGCAGGAGCCTACAACGACGAACCGTGACCACGACTCGGATAATGTCCGCAGACGGTCGCGATGGTGGTTGGACGTGATTACTTGGGGCGGTGCTATACAGTAAGTTAGTGTGGATGAGGGTGGAGTCTAGGAGCTCTTTAGTCTTGGGAGGGAAGACGCCTACGACGAACAACAACCTGTGAGCCTTTTTTTCCGTTCGCGCGTTCCTTTTCCCCCAAACGTATGCACACATATCTCGTCGACGTCGCGATTATGCATGTGCCTTCTGTCCCGCACAATCGCTCTACCGTACATGCCACCGTACATCACACACGATCACGGAACAACTCGGATCCGTCGACCGTTTTCCCTCCTCCCTCCCGCCACCAGCACCGCGTTATTCCTCTTTCCTTTTCTTTTCCCTGTTCGAAGTGACTGAGTCCTGATTCCCCTAACCAGGCAACACTGTGACACAGCGGACGACTGCGCGCGAAGGACGAGGAAGCTTATTCGACCATAAACTCCATCGTGCCAAACCCAGGCGACTCGACAGACGTCCGCGATACTGTCCGCCGACATCGCGATGGTGGACTCCGAGTTCTCCGTCACGGTGGTGATGGGCGTGGTTACCATCTGGTGCGATAGAGGGGATGAGGGTGAGGGTGAGGGTGAGGGTGCGTCGGGTGTGTTAACGCGTGGACCTGGGAAAGATGACGACAACGTTGGGCGACAATGAAGGGCTTCGTCGAACCTGTGAGCCATTCCTGTTCTTTCCTGTTCTCCGAATGCTCTGCGCATATATCCCTTCCGCGCTTTAAACTTTTCCTCCTCCTCCTCCTCACCTATTTCTCTTCCTTTCACGCGACGGTCTCGCACTATCGCTCTACAGTACACCCTCGTGATGACGGAACCACGCGCACCCGCGCACCCTCTGGTCTTCCTTCCTACCATCACATTTCACCGTTCTTCGTTCGGGGGCGACACTGACTGACTCCATCCTCTCATTCAGGCTCAAACGCAAACGCCGAAGCAGAGCTGGTATCTCGAGTCCGTTCGATCCGGTGCTCCTTGTGATGAACGGTGCACTTCTTGCTCTCGGGGAGGAGTGTGCGGGTTGTGCGATGCGGGTGAGCGCTGAGCTCTTAGCCCTCCGTGCTGGAAGGAAGATGCCGACAGCGAGGGGTCCCTCCAAAGTGAGCCATTTCGATTTCATACCCTTTTTCCCGAACGATCACATACACACCCTCCACTCGTTAAATGTCTTCCCCGTCATCTTCCTTTCCGTTTTTCACTTTTTGCACGCCGCGCCTCCATCATGCATACATTTGGCCACGCACTATCGCTCTACAGTACACCTACACCCCTGCAAGGACTATATATCATGGCTCGGATCCGTGGAACTTTTCCTTTTCGTCTTTCTTTCGGCCACTTTTGTTCTTTACTACGTTTCAAGTTCGGAGTGACAGTGGCTGATTCCATCCACTCCCACAGGGATGTCGGACTCCGACGCAGAGTTGGTCGAGTTAGGTCGAGCACTTCCAAATCTGGGCTGTACGGTAGTCTTGGACTCGCAATGGACGAACAATGGCCGGCCATGGAAGCTAGCTTCTTCGACCTCAAGTACCCTCTTACGAATGAACCTATTGTCCGACCGCGTCGCTCCCTCGCTCGTTGGATTCGCCATTGGCAAAGCATACGGTATGGAAGGCGGTCGTCACTCCCAATGGCGAACAATGCGGCGTGCAACGTTCACAATGCACTGTTCGACACCATTCTCAAAAAACATTTGCAAAACGTGGTGGACTCCTGGCACCAGCACTTTGCTTCCGTGAGACTTCGAACAGTCGTACCTTGCACTCCGGTGGAAAATCCGTCGTCTTTTCCTTGGCTTGGGGATCGTGAGGGTACAAACAATTACCCAAGTGTCCCCGTAACCAACGATTGCGCCTTGGCGTTCCTAGAATTTGGACATGTCCTGCTCGATGTGATCGGTGGTCGTTCGGTTCTACGATTCGCTGGTATGTTCGCTGGTTCCGGAAAAGCTCACTTCGGGTTTCGCTTCATCTATGCGCGAGCCATTTCCACACCAATGGCGCAATCGCGTGGAATTTCCGCATTGCCGCTCATGCAGACTCACACACACCACTGGCTACATCATAAAATCGTGGAACTACTCGGATCCGTGGACCCTCTTGTCTTCCTTCCAGCCGTCGCGTTTTACCTGTCGTTATTCGGCGTGACTGTTCCATCATCTCTCTCAGGCTCAGACCCTGAACCAGCATTTTCTCGAGCTCGAGTTCATCTGAGTCGACCCCGCATCACGTAAATGTACGAACTTGAATGAACGGAAGCGTCGTCGACCCCATGCAAAGCGAAGGGTGCCTGCGGCGAGTCAGGCATGGTCTTTTTGGCTACCTGCGACGACTTGGGCTGAGGCACCAGCAACACTGTAGATATCGAGGTTCAAGTCGAGGTTCAAGTTGCTCTGCGAGTCGGAACTTACTATCCAATGGTTATCAAGTGTCGCAAGCTTGACCGGTTGCCGTAGTAGGACCAACGGATGTACGCATATTTCTACTTAATTATTTCAACACGTGGAATTCGCTCTGAGCTGTTCACGCGCGAAATTTACCAGCCGCATTCACCGTGATCCACCCTTCATTACCCTCTCGCTCGAAGCTGGTGGTTCTGACAGCGACAATACACAGCGGCAACTGGAAGCTTCGGGTATCTCAAATGAAACTACGACTTACCGTTCCGTTGAATCGTCCGTTATAGTCCATATCAATAAGCATGAATGTTCGACTCTATTTTAAATGGTGTTGGCAACGTCCAATCAAGTCGTTTGCCGTACAGTGCGTGTCGTCAAAAGTGAAAGCGTAGCGGACCCCTGGCACTTCCTTGCGCCTCCTCCCAAAAAGGATTAGACTGTGGCGCATTCAACACTGAAATTTTTTAACCGGCTCATTCCAGGCTATACTGGTACGGGTGGTGTTCCACACCTTTCACAGTCGGTTTTACAAGTAACCTATAACGAATGGAATATTCCAGTTAGTCGCCGCTTGGCTTTGTACTTTTCACAATTCGAATTTCGAAATTGAGCTCATCGAAGGATTAGATATGAGGACAACGACTACCGTTGATGATGTGGATCGCTTGATGAGACTGCTGGACTGCGTCAAGAAATGGGCTGGAAACGGGCATTCGACGATAAAATTCTTTATAGTCGAGTCAAACGGTGGGTCCAATATAATTGCTAGCGGCGGTCATCGTCTAGCGACAGCTCACATCTGAACGCGAACCTATCGCACTCCCTTCTTGAGGCGCTCGAAGACTCTTACTTCTGTATGGAAACTTTGAACAAGGTCAAAAGCCGGCTGGGGAAGAAGATCTGTACTCTGGAGCGACGCCGCGCTCAGATGGTGGAGGACGGAATGAGGCATTTACCAGACGAGATTTTGGCTCATATCTTGGAAATCGGACACCTTTCAACCCAGGATTGCAAGTCGTCCTTGCGTGTATCCCACGTATCCTCCCGCTTCTGCCGGGTGGCCCTTCATACACCGCTTTTATAGACGAGAGTTTCGTCCGGATACACCAACGATCAACCGCGGACTTTCCTGTGTCGCACCGGAAATCTGGGTCTTGATGTGTTATGCACATTTGGTCGACGTGAAGGAAAGGCCTTCTTGGACGTGATTGGCTCAGCGTCAAGTCGGTGGGCCAGCCTCACTATTAGCGACTGTGACCAGGTTAAAGCAATATCTGCCGCGGGCTTGACGACATTCCCCCATTTGAAGAGCATTTCCTATCCTATCGGGGGTGGTAGTATGGCGGAATGGAACATGCCACTCCTATCCCACTTCGTTGGGCAGCGTGACCCGGGTCGCCTCCTAAACAACCAGAACCTCTCCCAGATCATTTGTCTGCAGTTAAATTACTCGGATGAATATGTTCGTGTTCGTGACCTGGCCAGAACGTTGTACCAGATGAAAACCCTTCAAGACTTGTCTATCACACTCTTCAACTGTGAGACCGCAACCCAAATTCAGTTACGTCCGCCGCCGCCGCACTCATTCAGCATCAAATCATTGAAACTCACCATTGCGGCTGACGAAGCCTTGAATGATGATTATTATGGTATGCCGTCACTGAACAGTGCTCTCACATACTTGTCACCGTCAGCGGTGGACATCTCCCTGGAAAACGAAGACACCCATATTCAATGCCTTTACGACTGCAAACGCCAGCTATTTCCTTACGGATCTGCAATTCGGCTGCGCATTTCACGTGAATGCGATTTACTCGAAATCCTCGCAGAGTTAGTGCGCCGCTGCGATATCGCACGCTCCGTGCACCTCGACGGCGCATCAGGATATTTCGATGCCTATTCATTGCACATGTGCAACTGGAGAGACTTTAAATCTCTCCGTCACCTACGATTCCAAAACTGCAGGCAAATTTTCGAGGAAGATGTCAAAGCCATAGCAAGCAATCTCTTCCTCGAAGATGAAGACGTTGGCCTGCAATCCCTCGAATTTATCTCGTGCAAGAACATTTCAGAGGATTTCCTTCTGAATCTCAATAATGATGTTGGGGGAAGACTGAAATGGTCGTTTTAATTCCATACCGTAAGTCAATCGAGTTTTGCCTTGAATCACATGGTGTTCAACTGTCACTTGGTAGCAGATACAAGTAACGACGACCAAGCCACGAGCTAAGCAAAACACGTCGGCGGCGACAAAAACTCCCATTTTATAACGAACTCAGTATATAATCGATCCAATAGATCTCCCCAATGTCCACATATTAACCTCTAGAATGAAACAATGTACAGGGCGTGAATATTTTGTTCCTGTTTCATGCACTAATTTTTCACGGTGCGCATGATTTGCCGCTGCATTCCTGAAAATTTTCAAACGGTAACCTGGCTTGCTGGAGATGGTCGTGGATTCTCCGTTTCTCCTTCACGTTCGCTGGTTTAGTCAAAGTTCACTTCGAGTTTAGAGGCTCGATCTAACTCCCGATTTTGAACCGCGTAGACTTCCAGTAAGCGGCTCTGGCGTCGTTCACGCAAGACATATACGCTGCTTATGACGGGCATGCCCTCCGGAGACGGACGTAAGAACTTGAAACAGACATCAAACGATAATCCCAGAAATCAAAGAATTTAGGTTTTGTAAGGGAACCGTGCGCCATGATGATCTGTACCACCGCGGTATGAATCGCATCATAGATGCTAAGGTACCGACTTTGGCATTGATGTCCTATGTGCCCCCAAGCTTACCTTCTTAATAACAATTGTCGCTCAGAAGCGGTTCCCATTGGTGCCAGGGTCAGCTGTCCACTGCCCACAGGCGTCGGATTCAAATCCACCTTGCTTTCCATTCGCGCCAGCAATATTGCAATTATTCTATTGAACCAATTCATTGAACATCCATTTTCCTAATATTGCCAAACGGAAAGACTTACAATGGGGAGACGAAGCAGGCGGTTGCAATTTGCATCAACTGTGAAGGAGCATCCGTTGATGGCCGTGCCTGATACGAAGATCGTTGTTGAGGTGCCGGACTTGGTGAACGTGGCCTAAAGGAAGAAATTTGTCAGTATTTCGGACTTCGACTCAGGAATTTTAATCACGGATTTAGTTGTTCCAGCTGCCACAAACTGGCCTTTGATGGAGGCACAGAATGAATCGATCGAAGCAAAGGCAAATGCGCTGTCTACTTTGGTGCCGACGTTGAAGCAGGTGACCGTCTCGGCACCCGTGCGTTCCAGAATATCGCGACCCTCAAGCTAATCGAGTATTGGTGGTTAACGGCGGTCAGAATGAGCACGGGGATTACATACTGCGGTTGAATTGCTGGAAATTGCCCTACAAACGGTGAGCGACGCGAGAGAGAGAACGGCAAGAGATGAGGTGAATTTCATGGCGCTTTGAGAATTTTTTTCGAGGACTTGTCGGATATTCTGCGTTATGATTTTGGTCTATGATCTGCTGCAGAAATGGGAGCCTTTATACATTCTTCGTCTAGATGTGAATGCACGTGTTAGTGCTCGCGAGTGGCGAAAAGAAATGCTGCGCGAGCATTGTTCTTGGTTACCTAGTGGTGATTTTGATAGGCGAAGTCGTCGGACACGAATCGTGATCATCCTAGTGGCAAGGCAGTGCCGACAATCATCACAAGTTACATATAGGACGTTGCGCAAACCAATGCAATATATGCGGTCACCGTCTTCTACATTTCCTGACGTGATGGCCATCACGGACGAGTCGGACGGCACCGATCCCGCTTGATTTATGTCATATCAATTTTCAAGAGCGGACAACCCGATGCGTGCCTTATGGACCTCGAAGGCGCTTAAAAGACTCCATTCTTGCTCGGGAGGGGATGCGTACAATTCAAAATACGTATTTAGAAATGGTTTTAAGTACATTTTGGTAGGCACCTTGTCGTCGTCCGCGTGGATCGATCAGCAATGGGGTCAGACATGATAATGTACCCTGGCGCAATTCGCTTTAGTTCCCGAGAATTGCCGGCTGATGAGCATGCGAACAATGACAGAGAAAAATTTGGCAATGTTCGTATCAAAAAAAGTATCCATAGGCGCTCGTGGACATAACGCAAATAGTTTTTATCACCTGAGCCTTTGAAGCTAACCAGTGCATCCGAGTCAGACTGCACTAAGTGAAAGGTAAAGAGACAATGGTAATAGAATAGGAAGCTAATATAGAAGCGAACAAAGGCAATCTTTATGATATGACAGCTCCAGAAACATCCGCGAACCACGCCTTCTGGTTAATCGGTGATGCCCAATCCGACGTGCTTCCTGAATTCATATGATACGATGGAATGAGTAGCGTTCTACAAATAGAGCAAAGATACTTACCACCGAAGAAAGTCTGGAAATGCATGCCTTGGATAAGTGATTCCGTTGTGTTACGGAATTCTAGTCCTTTGACGTTGATGACTGAGTTCCCGTTGAACCATACTTGTATTTCTCCTATAAACCAGGATCAGGTCAACATGAAGTCCCTAAATACACACATCCAAGGAAACTGGCGTACCATTAGCCTGATACGGATCGCTCATCTTGATCCTTTCGGCGACGGTCACCCATTGACCCGCAGGGAACGTCCACGAGCCTCGGCCGACGGAGTAACCGTAATCGGAGTTAAGTACGGTTTCGGGACCGGCGGTGGAGAGGGCTTTGGCGTTGGTGGATGTGAGAGGTAGGTACGCGTATAGTTCTCCTTCACCGTTTGACCTGTACAGATTGAGTAATCTAGGTCAGAAGGACTGGAATGACCATCGAAGACGAGAAAATATTGTACCTCCACATGAGACGAAGGTCGAAACATTCTTCGCGGTCCGTCTGACGACCGCCCGAGCAAGCGAATGCGGAGTCTCCAATCCCACCAACTATAATGAACAACAGAGTCAGATAACTTGCGATCGGCTATGCTAGACAAGAACTCACATCCACCAGGCAGCTTTCCGCCCATATTCCACTGAAATCCGTTTTGGAACATCACAGAGTATCCGAACATCACCTGCTTTGCTCCGCCTTGAACAGCTGTTTGGAACTTATCACTTCCGCCCAAGTAAAATCCAAAGCCCCCTTTTGGTGTTCCGCTCGGATTATACGATCCTTTTGGGTAAACAGCTTCCCATGCAGTCTTGCCGTTTTGCGATACCACGTTATGAGTGACCCCAGAAGTGACCTTTATCACGTTGAGATCAGAGTCTGAGAGGGAAACGGGGGAGATGCCACTGGCAGAGACTCCAGACGCAGTAGTGAAGCCGGAGGTGTAAGTGTATCCTGAGGGGAAGAGGTTGGTCTTCAGAGATCGGGGTTGGAAAGGGGTGACATTTGCGAAAGAAATGGGGACGAGAAAGACGAGGGTGACGAAGGCGGTAAGAGAGGAGACTGTCTTCATGATGATTTCGGTGGTCAAGTTGGATTTCGAATTAAAGGCCATCTCAACCTCCAGCTTTTATGCATCGATGTGAAAGCAGTGAACAGCGCATTTCGGTATGTCTCAGCGAGGAGGAAGTCGTATCGAGCAGGAGTAATGATCGTATTCCGCGTATGTCATCATGCGATGCAACAAAGAGGAGAACTGAGCGATCGAGCGATGCTAAGTTTTTTGAGACACACAGACATATCCTTCCGTTCGTCCAACCGGAAGTAAACAGATGTGTTTCGGGGCAGTTACACGGATGGTGTCGTCATTGATCGACAGTTCGGACGTCTCCACTTCGCCAGAGACTCGAAGCAAAGCGGAGACAAAGACGTCATAACGGAAAGCAAGAAGGATGTGTCGCGGATGTTCGACATGAAATAGCGATTAGCGGAGGAACTAGAGACGTGTTCCGAGACATCTGGATTCTGGAGGGCTTGACGAGAACCATACGTCACCGATCGCAACTCACATTTGCGGACCAATCCAGGCGAGTTTCATCACTATCGTTTATACCCGGGATACTGATTAGGGAGCCGAGACTAGTAGATATGTCCAGCTGAATTTTGTGGCGCATGAGGAAATGTCACTGGCATGCGTGACATTTCCAGTCACGCCAAACACTTGTCAAACACCACGTGCATTTCTTAACAGCCACTTAGACATGGACGGTCTGGATGACTTGCTCAAACTATTGACGCTTGTGAAGGCAAATGGGTGGATTGGTGCGTTTTCGGAGGACCGCTATGCTCCCAGTGGCTCTCAGAAAATGTGCGTACTGTCCAAGTCCTATATCCCAACCTCGTCAGACTGAACTTCGATAGCATACACGGAGCTCATCTCCCATATTCAGAACCTCTTTCGTCTCTCCGGGAGGCTATGCAGGAGGCGAGAGTATGTCTGAAAGCGGTGGAGGAGGCTCAAAGGCTACTCAAGGAACGACTACGTTTTCTACGTAGGCTCAGCAAGCCCCCGGTGCTTGAAGACGGGATTGGGCGTCTTCCAGATGAAGTATTGGCCATCATTTTTGAAACTGGCCATTGTATCAATGTGGGCAACAGGCGTCAATTTGGGCTGACTGTGTCTCATGTCTCGCGCCGTTTTCGCCGCGTCTCGCTCCAAACCGCGTTGTTATGGACACACTTCCAAAATACTTATGGCGAAATTCAAGTTCGTGAATTCATTTCCCGGTCGGGTCAACTCGATCTTACTGTCGACCTGTGCACCTCCCGCATTTCTGAACGTGTCTTCAAACTCTTGTGCGAGCACTCGCACCGATGGTGCAGCCTGCACATTCTCAACAGCGGTATCGGGCCAGTTATGACGAAACTGGGGACACCCAACTTCCCGCGGCTGCGCCAACTCTCTTATTGTTATGAGATCGACATATCGACATGGAGCATGCCCATGCTGTCTCACGTTGAAGGATGGAGACGGATTTTGCCTGACAAAACCTCACTTCTTTCACAACTGACTCATTTAGAGTTTCACATAACGCAAAACGTCGACGTTGAAGATTTTACCTTATCCGTGCTCGATATGAAAAATTTAAAGCATCTATCATTGGAAATACTGCGTTGCGAATTGGCCGAAGACATGGCGTTGTCTGATATGACACTGTCTGCCCTTCCAAAACCGCATTCTATTCATATTGACAAGTTAGAAGTTTGCCTGATTCAGACAACACAGCAATATTCCTCACTACTATTCGGGTCTCTTAGGTATCTGGCGCCAACCATAATCGACATGACGGTATTTGACTTGGTCCCAACGCCGGCAAACTTCCTCCCGTAATTCTGACGGTCAGGCCATCATTTACGGCTCTACAATGAGAATTCGCGTCATTACGCCCATCGACGTAATGTTTGTATTGGCCGGTCTGGTTCAAACCGGCGATATTGTTCAAACAGTCCATTTCGATACTCCAGAAGCGTATCATCTTGACTTGAAACATTTGTCACGGTTTTTGGTTGGGAATTCGCTGCGTCTTGGATGTCTTCGTCATCTTCGGTTCAAGAACTGCGACAACTTCACTGAACGCGCTGTGGAAGAACTCGTAAAGTTGCTCTTAGGTGCTGAGGTGGAGGGTGGCTTGCAGTCACTCGAATTTATTTCCTGCAAAGGATTATCAGAAGAATTTCTCCTGGAGCTCGGAGATGAAGTTGGTGGTAGACTAAAATTGACCTTGTGATTGTCTCATTGTGAGTCCAGTGACCTTCAATCGATACACAGCTACCATTTCTTTCGCTGAAGTTGACAACGAATCGACAGAATATAATCAACCTGTCGTATGAGGAAATGGTATCATTTTCGACGATCCAAAAATCCCTTCACTAGAATTCCTACAGATCACAATGCACGAAAAGCACGCCAGTTTAGTGTGGGGATCGAAATGTCCCACCGCAATTGCACCATGCGTTCGCACCGGCTGTTGAATTTATCTCCCCGATACGGGCTCATCGTGATTCAGTTCGGACCAACCTTCACGTTATTCTTCTGCACAGTTTCTGGTTCATCGACGTAGTTTCTACCTTTATCTTGTTCCTCAATCTACGCCAAACTAATAATCTGTCCTGTCCTCTTAAGTTTCCCGGAAGCTTGCCTAACTCCATAGTTCTTATTTGAACCACACAATTGTCCGCTAATATTATCAATCACCGAGATAATTTGTATCATTCACGACGGTTATGTGTACGTACGTCGCTCAATGAACGCGAAGCGATTCGCAGAACAGCACAGTGTGTCGCGTGCGGTGCAAGGGGTCCTCCAGTGCCCGAAATGAACCATGGCCACGACCCCGAACCGACAGGTTCACTGAACCACCTGCTCTGTGTATGGACGGCGTGGACGCGTTGCTGAAACTTCTAACACGGGTGAAGACTAATGGTTGGTCCGAAGCTTTTGCAGGTGTCAGTGGAGGCGAAAACTTACAGGGAGTGTGCGTTCTTTTGATCCGCTCACGCGACACCAACGACTGACATCGCGGTGTAGTCCAATCGAAAGTTATCCTCCATATTCAGAGCCACTGTTCACTCTTCGACAAGAAATGGAACAGGCCAGATTCTGTCTGAAAGCTTTGGATGACACTCGTAAACGCCTTAGGGAAAGGCTCCGCGCACTCCGAAAAGTCAGCATGCCTTTGGTGCTCGAAGATGGAATCACACGTTTGCCAGACGACGTACTGGCGGTAATTTTTCAAATTGGTCATCATATGAGGACACCTCAGCGTGCCGTATTTCCACCCATCCATATGTCCCATGTTTCCCGTCGATTTCGCCGCGTTGCTCTCCAAACACCATCGTTATGGGCAACAATTGATAACACATTCGGAGAAAGTCAGACCCGTGAATTTGTTTCTCGGTCAGGTCGACTTGATCTCGAAGTCAAGATGCATGGGATATTGGATTGTCCAGATACCGAGACGTTTCTGAAGGTCTTGAAGGACACCTCGCACCGATGGTCTAGTTTTGGTATACCCGACCAGGAGACGTACTTTTTAATGATAGGACTTGGTATAACAGACCTCCCACGGCTGCAACACCTGAACTATAGATACGCTAATGACCTATCAACAATTGGCATGCCCATGCTATCTCGGCTTAAAGCGTGGGGGTGGGTGTTATATGCGAAAAGCGGGTTTCAAACACAGCTCACTCACGTTGAGTTGGATATTTGGTCGGACACTGTCGGAATTTGGGAACTCGCAATTGCCTTGCACGGAATGACAAACTTGAAGGACCTATCATTGACTCTGGACGAGTGCAGAGTCGCAAATGAGTCGTTGCCTTTGGATAACATCGCATTTCCGAAACCACGTTCCGTCCACATTGACAGATTGGCCATTTCTATTCTTGGTGAAATGCGGCAGTATTCTGCCTTGCTATTCGACGCTCTTATGCACCTCAAACCATCGGCATTTGAAATGTCCATCAACAGCGAAACACTGGATAAATTCCTTTTCAATTCCAAATTGCAGTTATTTCCCTACAGTCCCGTTGTCAAACTTTACATTCCAAAGGGGGTGGACGTAATCGGCGTACTACTTGATCTCGTGAGAGGTTGCGACATCATACGAACCGTCCAATTCGACACACCCATTGGGGGAGATCTGGATAATTTGCAAACGCGGCTACTCCCTGATGTCGATTGGGAACGAATTAGATCCCTTGACTATCTCCGGTTCATAAATTGTGATATGTTCTCCGAACACGCGTTAGGGTCATTTGCCACCAAGTTTTTGCGAGGACAAACGGAAAGTGGATCGCAACGATTGGAAATAATATCTTGCAAGAAGATATCTGAAGATTTTCTTCTCGGACTCGAGGATGAGTTCGGAGATGGACTCAAATGGACATTGTGATGAACCTTTGTGAGTACCTCACCTGTCATTTCGTCAGTTTATTTTACTCAAATTCACCTAGCAGTGATCGGTAGAGTCCTACTCGGCAATGGGTTTCTTCGAATGACGTAGTTATATTGAGTAGTTACAGTCAAAGTCGTTTATATTGTGGAGCTTTTTGTTCGTGCAGTGATTTATGACCTCGGCAATTTCAGCGTTTGACTCACCGAAATCGTTCAAATACTGGCGGGGAGGTCGTGGAATGTGTCTGAGGTGTGGGTTTTATTATATTTTTGCGCACAGCTCCCTTCAACGAAACCCACGCACTCCCACCATCCGAAGCATTTAGGATGCTTGCATTGGAAGTTACGGGAAACGAGAGACTGTTTCATTCAACATTTTCCCAGTGAAGCATGCTCTTAAGTTGTCCCCTGGAGCTACCGTCCTGGACGACAGCGAACGTATTCATAATTTCCATATCATTAACTCCCATGATCGCTTCGCAATCGGTACTTGGATTTTGGGAGGCGTTTGGTAGAATAGCGCAATCGTTCCTGCGTTAGTCTGTTGCATGATTAAATAGGTGTGAGTGAATGTAAAGTGATGTGGGAATATAGCGAGTTCGCGCCTCTTCTAAGCTTAAGAAGAAGAACGTAACTATCCATGCGATGACCGAAAATGTTGCATAAATTCGGAGTCTCCGAAAACCAACGGGAATTGTTCCGCAGGATGTGAGAGCGCACAGCCTATTAACGGTCTATAACACGATATTTCAATTCAAACACGAAGAATATCTTAGACGTACCCGATAGCGAAACTACTTGATCATGTAATTGGCGGATACGCAAATTGCTCTCCCAACATTCGTATGATCCGTCAACTGAGCCAATACGCCCTTGATCACGCCAATATTTTCATTCAAGTTCCATGCCGTAGAGGGCTGATGGCGAGACCTAAGAAGGTTCTTGATAAACCGAAACAGTACACAGAGAGCGATGGACCGAATGATCAAAGGAGGATGGCGGGTTTCGTCCGATTCCTTCTGGGAGCTCGGCTCAGGTGTGGTATGGTTAAAGTCTGATTACAGAAGAAGATGGACTGCTGAACAAAGGTTAGGTTAGACTCGAGAAAAGAAGTTCGAAGACAACGTGACGCACCACCATATGCCGACGTGATAACCAACCTTTGTATCACTGGCATCTCCGCGAGTCATTTCAAGATTTCTAATCGACTGTGATTGTCCGTCGGATGGTAAGAATGCGCACAAATTTAGGACTTCCATTGTGATACGTACTTGAGGCAACAAAGGATAGATAAACTGCGACGTTAGTGGCACGAGTTGGAAAAACAACACAATGCAGAACTGTTCCCATGGCAAAGGAGTCTCCTCCACCGGACCGTTAACGTTGTGGGAGTCAGTATCTATAGACCGTAAAGAGGCGTCTCTTCAACAGCATATCATCTTTCCACGGCAGCCCACAGATCTAGACGTGTCATACTGGTGCAAGGGGTCCGCAGTGGGGATAAGAAAACAAAGACCCCGAACAGTTACTTCGACTTGCATGGTTGGTGTGCATCTAACCACTGACTGCACATATGGACGACCTAGACGCTTTGTTGAAACTCTTGAATCGGGTGAAAGCTCGTGGATGGACCGTCGCTCTTGCACAGGCCAGCGAAGGCAAAGACCGACATAAAATGTGCGTTTTACTTTCGAACCATCTCGCACGGACCTCTGACATCCGATCGATTTGGCGACATAGCTCAGTCGAAAATTACCCACCATATTCAGAGCCACTGATAACTCTCCGACAAGAGATGGAACAAGCGAGAGTCTGTTTAAAAGCATTGGAAGACATCCGATGTCGCCTTAAGCAAAGGCTACGTGCACTCCGCAGAGTGAGCATGCCTTTGGTGCTCGAAGATGGAATCAAACGTCTTCCGGACGACTTACTGGCTGTTATTTTCGAGATGGGGCATAATATGGCCATCACGGGAGGATGCCAGTTTTCACTGGATGTGTCTCATGTGTCTCGTCGGCTTCGCCGTATTTCGCTCCAAACGCCGTTACTGTGGACGAGGATCAAAGAATCTTACTCAGAAAGTCAGATTCGTGAATTCATTTCCCGCTCAGGTCGGCGCGATCTGGACATCGGTATTTTCACGGCATCACGTATTCCTTCCTCACGAACGGAGGTTTTCCTACAACTCGTTGGGGAGTATTCACACAGGTGGTCCAGCATCAATATCGTCGATATGGCATCGGAATCTATGATGACAAAACTTGGTATTACCAACCTTCCGCGACTGCGCTACGTCTCGCATACCTACGATGTCAGCTTTTCGACATGGAGTACGCCGGCGCTAGCACATGTAGAAGGGTGGTCATGCCTTTTGCCCGCAGGAAGCTCAATTCTGATGCAGCTGACTCATTTCGAACTGAATCTTTCTGAAGATGCCGTGGATATCCAGGATCTTGCGAAGTCTTACGTGACATGAGAAATTTGCAGGATCTGTCTTTGGACTTGGAATACTGCAAGCTGGCCGAAGATGCCATTCTATCTTTGGATTCTACAGCATTTCCAAAGCCCCATTCCGTTCATATCGACAAGTTGTCCATATCCATTTATGAAACAAAACAAGAATATTCTGCATTATTGTTCGACGCTCTCATGCATCTCAGGCCATCGACCGTTGAATTATCATTATGGGACGATGATGCGGCGAATTTTCTCCTTAATTCAAAGCACCAGGTCTTCCCTTACGGTTCCACGGTCAAACTCAACATTTCAAAGCACATCAGCGTGTTGGATACCTTGACCGACTTGGTTAAGAGTTGTGACATCGTACGCACGGTTCAATTTGACACACCCCTGGCGTACGATCCGCTTCAGTGGAGAATGCCGCAGTTTGGGGTTAAAGACTGGGAACAACTCCGACGTCTCAACCATATTCAGTTCAAAAATTGTGATGGCTTCACCGAACGTACGGTGGAAGAATTTGCCAAAGGACTACTGAACGCGAGGATGCAGAGTGGATTGAAGTCGCTCGAAATACTGTCATGTAAGAATATATCTGAAGATTTTCTGCTCGAACTCAGAGATGAAGTCGGGGACGGACTGAAATGGACGTTGTGAGCCATTTTCGTGAGTCCCTCATCCATCTATACGAGCAGCTTTTATTGAAATTCAGGAAAGGCCATCGGTCAAGAAGTGATATCTTTAAGAACGCGCTTCATCCCCCTGAGGTCCTGCATTCATCATGTACATTCCACTTGGTTGCGAAGAAGAGCGAATTGCAAGATGGCGCATAATATTTCATCATGTCGGTATTCCGGTTCAACGCTGCAGCTATGCAGCGGTTTACAAAATCTTTGACAATCTTTGACATTAAATCGTGAGTAAAATACGGAATACACCGACAAGGAGGACGAGTTGGCCATACTCTAAGATTCGGTAATATTGTTGCCGTAGATGTCAGGGCACCGCAATCCTCAGTGGCACGAGTCCACATCACTTAAACATGCGCGTCCATGGGCCGGGGATTGGCACATAGCTCATAATTCAAGGTCACTATTCTGCTAGTAGATCTCGGGTAAACACTGCTGGGTTGTCGCAGACGCACACAATTGAACTCTGTGACGCTGGCTATAATCGCGAAGGGACCAGGGTTCAAGCGTTAGGAGAACGACGGTCAGATAACTACTGCGGTTCAATGGTGCGTGATGCTGAAGGATATGATGCATTACTGAAGCTCGCGAAACCCAATCCGCACGCCGGTGTCCGGAGGGGCGGGCAGAGACTCCCAAACAAGTTCGTGTTTCCGGGGTCCCCATTGAACTGTGTTCGAACTTCGTTCGCCAATTCTTGACCACTTCAATCGCAAACCAACAACGGTGGCATTTTGTGAATATCTGCGCCGAAAGTCACTGTGTTACTACTACTTGCGTATGGACGGCTTGGACGAATTGTTGAGACTTCTGACGCGAGTGAAGTCGAGAGGATGGACGGATGCATTCTCCACCAAAGCAGACGTCAGCATTGGCCAAGGGTTGGAGAGAGAGTCCGTCTAATTTCACTCCAATTTTATACTATCAATTTCTGACCTTGGGTCGATATAGACCAATTGTAGGATTGCATTCCTATTCAGAACCTCTGTCGTCCCTTCGACAGGCAATGGCAGAGGCTAGGGCTTGTCTGGAAGCTGTGGATATGACTCGAGCTCGTCTCAAGGAAAGGCTACGTTCACTTCGAAGAATCAGCATGCCCATGGTGCTTGAAGATGGAATCAGACGTCTTCCAGACGAGGTATTGGCCGTCATTTTCGAAATGGGTCATCCTGAGAGGATAATTGGGATCCATACGCCCGATTTTCATCCATACATGTCTCCCACGTGTCTCGAAGATTCCGCCGCATTTCCCTCTACACCTCAACATTGTGGACATCAATCTCGTATCAGTATGAAGAAGGTCAAATTCAAGAATTTCTTTCCCGGTCAGGTCAACTTGATCTGGAAGTAAGAGTGTGCGGGCCACTCTGTAGCTCAGAGACAGTGTCTTTTCTGAAGGCCTTGACGGACACCTCACGCCGATGGTCCAGCCTACATTTAGTTGGCGTTGAGCCACCTATCATGACGGAACTTGGTATACCCATCCTCCCAAGCTTGCGACACCTGAGTTACGTACGCCGTCCTGTGGTCTCCACATTTAGCATGCCCAGGTTATCTCACATTACAGGATATGGCGGGTTGCTGCCAGTAGGAATTGGGCTTCTTTCACAGCTTACTCACGTTACGTTGCATCTACTTCGGGAGGATGCGACAGGTATTGAGGAATTCGCCAATGCCTTGCACAGGATGACAAACCTAAAGGACTTATCTTTGAACCTGCAGGGTTGCACAGTATCAGTGCATTTGTTGCCTATGGACACCACTGCATTTCCGAAGCCCCACTCTGTTCACGTGGACAGATTGGCCATTTCCATCGCCGATGAAATGCGGGAATATTCTGCACTGCTATTCGATGCTCTCGTGCATCTCAGGCCATCGATATATGAATTATGCTTAAAGCGCAAAGGCATGGATCCAGATATGTTCCTGCGTCCCTCCAAAAATCCGTTACTTTTGCATAGCCACACCATCAAAATTCACACTCCGGCACGTTTCGACCCACTGGAAATTGTGGAGCGCCTGACCAAAGTTTGCTCCACCGTCCGAATGGTTCATTTCGACACACCACAGGCAGAAGGTCTGATTAGGTTGTTTGCGGAGTTGCTTCGCGAAGATGCTTGGGAACGAATTAGGTCGATTCGTCATCTCCGCTTTGAAGGATGCGATTTATTCTCAGAGTATACGGTAGAGGTATTGGCCAACAATTTTTTGCGAGGAGAGGCAAAAAATGGTCCACAATGCCTCGAAGTAATATCCTGCAAGAAAATATCTGAAGACTTCCTCTGCGGACTTAGAGATGAATTCGGAGACAATCTGAAATGGACACTGTGAGCGACCTTCGGTGAGCATCTCATTCCCCGCGGTCAATTTTTAACAGACCTTGACAAAAATGCGGCTGTCAGGAACGGATCCGGAAAGTATGATTGGATACCTCTGTCCCTATGTTGCGATAGTCGTGTTATATCATAGTGTCGTTTGCTCCACTTCAAATTTGGCTTGGCTTCAGCATGTATATATGACATTAAGCCAACCCTCTGGGGAGGTTCTTCACGTAAGTCACACCTTGTAGGAATATGCTTCTTCGACATATCGAAGCATGACAACCAGTAGCTCCGAAGATAGAAATGAACCCGCATTGACCACGCCATCCGTGTTCGCTTTTAACATGTTACAGTGTCATCGCGGTGCGAACAACACCATGGTGCCGAAGCGCTCATTGCGAGCTTGCCTAAAGAAAAGAGTTGCTAGTTGGTTGTCCAACCTCAGGTCCATAACTTCACAAGTATGTTTACATTCTCCGTGGGAACAGCTTCGGAGTCTTCGCAACTGACCAGTAACTAGATCCTCCAAGGAAGAAGGTTTAGCTCTACATCACCGTGAACCTTGTTGTCGAGGGATCAGGAATATATTGTGTTTTACTTATTATGCATGATTTTGCTTGCTACAAGAAATCACGACAAGAAATGCTACAAATGATGGTCTAACCAACATCCAATATTTTCGAAACCAGATCATCTCTTCGACATCCGACTCAATGCTCAGCCCGTTTCCACAGCTTCCTGGGTAACATTGTCCCTCCGGCAAACGCAACTGCGGTAATAAGAATAAGCACGTAGTAAACGAGCCATCCACCGAGGTATCCGTGCTCCAATGAGAGCGAGAATAGTGAGTTGGCGACTGCTGGTCCGATGCATCGCGTGATAGAAACGAGCATTTGAGCAAGACCATTCGTCGCGCCCAGCGATCGTTTGTTGGGAGATGCAGCTGTGATATAAATGAATATGCATCCTAACGATGATCATTTCCCAATTAGCAAACAGACCAAGACAATGCGCAAGTGGAATGAGGGACGAACCGTAGCACACATTAAATAACAACGTGAAGCCCAGCTGCGCACCCACCGCGATCCACACAACCGTCCCCACGCCAAAGTTCTCCGCAAGTACACTAGTCAGAGGGAACAACGCAAATAGTGGGAACGCAGAAGCCATCCCAATCAAATATAACGTCCTGCTCCCCAAGTAATTGTGTATATCTGCAAAAAAGAACACCTGGAAGATGCCATTCCCGCATCCGAGTATCGATAGGATGACGCCGATGGTGGATGGTGTGAGGCCGAGTCCACCTAGGGATATTGGCATAGCCCAGAAAACGGGCTGGACGGCGCGGTAAGCAATGTCGACTAAGGAGAGAAGGGCGTAGTTGCCCGCAGCAACTATGACTCGGGGTGTTAGGAGGGAGAGGAGTGGGACTGGTTCGTATTCTTTTTGATCTGTAGGCTGAATGATGGAAGGTGATGGCGAGAGGGAGAGGGAGGTTGATGAACTTGAGCATGAGGGGGTCGTAGCATCTGCGACTGGCGCGTCTAAGGCGTTCTTCTGAGTCGTTGGTGGCTTACGCGGCTTCTCGCGCTTGACGGGGCGGCGGAAAGAAAATGGACTAGGATTGGTCTATTTGGATCAGGGTAAGTGAGACGAAAAAGTACTGCGGAAAGAGTTCGCACCTCTTCTAAGAAGAAGAATGTCACTATCCACGCAATGAGTGAAAATGTTGCGGGAATTGCGCAAGGAAGGAAGTACGGATGGCTCTTCATGAATTCAGAGTCTCCGAAGACAGATGGGAATCGTTCCGCGGGATGCGAGAGCGCACCGCCTATCAATGGTCTATAACGCGTTAATCAGTTTCGACACGTAGAATCCTCATGAATCCTTTGGACTTACCCGAGAGTGGAACCACTCGACCACGCAATGGGCTGATACGCGAAAGCCCTTGCAACATTGGTATTATCCGTCAGCTCAGCCAGTATGCTCTTTATCACGCCAATGTTGCCATTCAAAGCTCCTGCCATAGAACGGCTGATGGCGAGGCCCAAGAAGGTTTTTGATAAACCGAAACAGTACATGGAGAGTGAAAGCCCGAATAATCCAAGGAGGATGACGGGTTTCCGTCCGATTCGATCTGAAGCTCGGCTCCAGTGTAATACGGTTAAAGCCTGAGTAGCGAAGAAGATAGATTGCTGAACAAAAGGTTAGGTTCGACTCGAGAACATCGAAGACGATTCGACGCACCATGATGCCTACGTAATAGCCAACTTTCGTATCATCTCCGTGTGTTACTCCAAGGTCCCTAATCAGCTGTGGTATGGAATGGTTAGGAGGTGAACATCTCTCCAGTCGATACACGTACTTGAGGCAAGAAAGGATAGATAACTTGTGATGTCAGAGGTTCGGCGAGTTGCAAGAACAAC
The DNA here is from genome assembly GCA_004355085.1 of Rickenella mellea. Taxonomy (NCBI): domain Eukaryota; kingdom Fungi; phylum Basidiomycota; class Agaricomycetes; order Hymenochaetales; family Rickenellaceae; genus Rickenella; species Rickenella mellea. The sequence continues at coordinate 66,669 of ML170198.1, forward strand.
ACAATACCGAACTGTCTCCACGGTAAAGGCGTTTCCTTCACCGGACCATTAACAGTGTTGTCGTTAGAGTCATTAGATCGTAATAGAGGCGTCTCTTCATCAGCAATTCGCTGTTCAGTAGCAGACATCGCCCTTTTCACCTCCAGAGACGCAGGTGGTGGAGGAGAAGAGTAATAGACGGGTTCATGAGGCGCGGAAGGTTCCTATAAGGAGTCGGCGCCGATTCGTTTCCTTTTCGAATGCCTGACTCATCCACTCTGGCGTCGGGGTTGTTTGGCGCAAGTCCGACGTCGTCGGGTACCTCGGCCCGAACTCCGTGAGTGTTCCAATTGCAAAATCCCGACGCACGCATCGAAGAGTTTGCAAGGTCACTAGTAGGTTGCGTTCTCAATTTGGATATTTTGCGTTCCGCCATCTTTTATCATGAAATCTAACAAAAAAATTATCGCGGTGGATAAACCTCGAATTCGAAATTCGACGCAAGGAACACATCGCCGGCAATCTGCACACTCAAATAACGTTGTGAAGTGGGAGGCAATCAATCACCACAGGACGCGAATACCAAGAACGAGCCATACACCGACCCGAAATGAATGGCATTCTAGTCTCGAAAGGTAAATCCGCCATATGACATGTTCGCTATACTCTTCGATATATCGAGGCACCCCATGAGCGAAGTCAACGATCCGTTCCCTACGAGTTACAACATCGGGGGTTTCCAATTTCTTCTTGGTTTGTGCATGGTTCTTCGTGGTGGTGGTGGCGCGGCAGAGAAGCTGGCATGGAGGTGACATGGGAAACCGCACGAGAACACCACCGGTGATACATAGCAGTTCGAATCAGGCACCGAGAGGGGTATCACAACGCGCCAGGCGGCGAATGGGTGACGCAATACGTCTCAATAGTTTCCATTCAACCTGATGGGCGACAATGGTACGAATGCCATCTTCACAGATGCATTGTAATGTAAATATGACCAACCCAATCGACAATACATCCCAGAAACAACAGACCAAGAGTCGGACAAGGGACAATCAAGAAGAGAACCAGCATGGCTTTGCGGGACAGATTGAAGAGCGAAGTCAGAGAGTAAACGGCCTTGCGGAGCCTGCATGAATGAACGAAAGGACCTGAATGGGACATCTTTGAGTTAGATAATTCAAGGATAGTGCATCAAGACTTGAAGAAATGAACGTTTAGACCACCAGCACCAAGGAGACGATAGCATTCCAGAAGGAAGCCAAGAGATCTCAGTGTCTCGCACAAACAAATACAGGGAGAAGGAACACCTGACAATTAAGTGTGTTCGCTCCAGCTTTATCATGTTCATTTCCTGTGTCCAATAAAGCAATGAACGGTTCTTGGCGTACTAGTATCAGTGTCGGGTTACGCTCCAGTGGAAGGCGGCGTCGAACTTGTAGCAGTGGCAGGTAAATCCACACGTACAAGACTGCGGCTTTGGATGTCGAGAACGAGATAAAAAAACATGGTCCAACGAATGCATGGCAGCCGAGAATTAGAAAACTTGATATCGATGGCAAAACCGGCAAAACACATCTGAATGTCCAAGGCGATCGGAACCAACATAGATGTGACATGTGACATAATGTGACGAAACCATCCACGTGTTGTTCTCAGTCCGCCAAAACATATTTTCCACGTCCCTCGGATTGAATCCGCCAAAATGCAGCGATCGTGCACAACCCCACCACCATGGCTACCACCAACGGGTTGAATGGCGTGAACACCAGCTCTCCGAACGCGTTCAAGACCTTTTCTTTGGGTTCCTTCTCGATCGACGAGGATAGACCAATGAAGGTCGTGGTTATCGGTGCTGGATTCAGTGGCATTGCTGCCGGTATCAGGTAAGTCGGTGCTCCCCCGAGCCTAAAAGTTCGCTAAGAGATTGCTGTAGATTTCCGCAGCGCGTCAAGAATCTGGACTTGACTATTTACGAGAAGAACGCGGGGGTTGGAGGAACTTGGTACTCGAACAGGTATCCTGTACGTTCCCATCTTCATCTTGGTTTAGCGGGCTCTGAAGATGGGCACATCTTATTAGGGACTAGCCTGCGACCTTCCATCGCACACTGTAGGTTCTTACAACTTCACACAGAAACGCATGTCTAACTATTTCGTTAAGTATCAGTTCTCCTTCGAAGACAAAGTAGCCATTTCCTTTCCCCAAGGAGTGGTACGAAACTGACACGGTTTAATCAGACCGACTGGTCTGCTTTCTATGCTCCAGGTCCTGAGATACGCGGCTATCTCGAGCACGTTGTCGACAAATACAAGCTGATGAGGTACATCAAGCTACAGCACGAGCTCACTTCAGCACGTTACGACGAACGTACTGGAAAGTGGCATCTCAAAATTCGTCGCCCTTCTGGTACCAGCACTACCCAGGATGTTCACTTTGAGGAGTTCGAAGACGTCGCAGATTTCGTTCTCGCTGGCACCGGCGCGTTGAGTCGGTGGTCGTGGCCGGATATCCCAGGTTTGACAGCGTATAAGGAAACACTGGTGCATTCTGCTCAGTGGGAGGACGTGGAAGAGTTGGAAGGGAAGGCCGTTGGTATTATTGGCGTGGTTAGTACTCTCCTGCGTTGGTTATTGATTCTATGGATGCGAATTGACTTTGGTCGTTGCAGGGATCATCTGCTATACAACTTGTGCCTGCACTTCAGCCACGCGCTGGGAAAGTATTTAACTTCGTTCGCGGAAAGACGTGGCTTGCTACGCCATTTGCGTCAGAGAAACTCTCCGAGCTGATGAAACGTGACCCGAAGGCAGCTAACTGTGAGCTTTCGAAATGATACCTTTTTCGTATGGATGAGTTGACCATTTTGTACGAAGACGAATTTACCGACGAAGATAAGGAACGGTTTACGGATCCGAAGTATTACAAGGAGTTTCGGCATGAGTTGGAGGCCGAGCTCAACGTACGTAGGGTCCCAGTAACATTTGCGCGTCAGATCACGTTCTGACGCTCGTTTCATAGTCCGTTCATTTCGCGACTATCAAAGACTCCGATATGCAAAAGGGTGCTCGGAAAGCATTCCATGAAGCAATGATCGAGAGGCTTGAAGTGAAGCCTTGGATCGCCGACCACTGTTCGTCTGAGGTTATCTCTTCTCGTATTCGTGATTCTCAGCGGACTTCGTTCTGGTTCAGTGATACCAACTTTTCCTGTAGCCTGCAGAAGACTCACGCCTGGTCCTGGATATCTCGAGGCGCTTTGTAAGGATAACGTACGTCTGCACCACGTCGTACCGTTATCATTGTCTAAGCTGATGAGATATCGATTAGGTCGATTTCGTGGCGGACGAGATAAGGCGCATTACGCCAACGGGTATAGAGACCGTAAATGGCCGACACTTCCCCCTCGACATCCTCATCTGCGCAACAGGTCCGTTCCATCACCTTCGCTTACACTTCACGATCTAACGCTCTCCAGGATACGATACCGCTTTCCAAACCCCCTTCTCCGTCATCGGGCGTAATGGCCTCACGCTCAACGAGCGATATACCCCTCATCCCGAAACCTACCTTACAATGTGCACCGACGGTTTTCCAAACTGGTTCCAGACACTTGGTCCGAACTCTGCTGTGGGCTCCGGGTCTTTGTTGGCGATTATTGAGGCAGAGGTAGAGTACGCGGTGGCGGTTGTGAGGAAGATGCAAAGAGAGAGGATTCGAAGCGTCGAGGTAAAGAGGGAGGCTGTGAAGGATTTTGATGAGTACCTTGAGGTGAGGCGTTACGTTCATTCGTTCTTATGCATGCTGATTGTTGTGCTTTAAGGCGTATTTCCCCACCGTATGTATTCTGATCACCACTGCGTCCCTTTAAGGTTACCAAACTAATCAAACGCCGTGTCCCACGCAGACCGTATACAGCGAGAAATGCCGCTCATGGTATAAAATGGGCCAAGAAGAAGGTCGCGTCGTCGGTCTATGGCCGGGTTCATGTCTCCACGCCATTCGAGCAATGGCAAACCCGCGATGGGAAGACTTCGACTACAAATACCTGGAGAACACGAAGAATCGGTTCCAATGGCTTGGAGATGGGTCCACATATGCCGAGAAACATATGAAAGGCGATCGTGAGTTGGATATTTCTTTTGCTGCACGAAGCGGCTCGTTGACGATTTCTGGTGTTAGGTGCATTCTATCTTACTGAGGTGGATATTCCAGCTGGTGAGTAGAGCCGTCGTTGCGCTCTTATTCGGCACCGGCGACTGACTAACTACTCTCGTTAGTCCCGGAGTAAATCTGCTGTCGAAATGAAGTGTACATTATCGAGAAATCAACATTTCCCATGTACAGGGATCATCCCAGATTCTGATGTGGGATTATTTATGCTCCTATGCCACCTGTGTCGTGGGATGCGTCCGTCGCGGCTGCAAGTTGTCTGCTGCCTCATTTTCCCACTTTTGAAGGAGCGACCGCATGCAGTACGAACTCCAATTCAATGCAAGCCTGGATACATTGATCACTACTTACGACATTTAAAGCCACCCGAGAGGAACTTTTGCTTCCGACGTCAAACGTAATGTGAGTGTTGTTGTACACACACCCGACCTGAATTACGTACGTTTGACTAAGTTTGCGCAATTTTTGCTTGCGCGTCTATTTCAGTACACTTTGGATGTTTGATTCAGCGGTGAAAATATGTGATACTGGATTCGGTCTGTTCTCATCTCTTCAACAGGTTGAACAAGCGAAGGCTCGCCCGTCCGCTATCCATTCATACTTTCGACGGCGTATGTTTTGCTACTTGGGTTTATCAATGGATTCGTGATGAACAGCCATGTCCCATGGTGTCATTCCGTACGTGCAGCTGAACTAATCGCCAGGCTCGCTGATGCCTCGAATTGTGGTTACGAAAACGAACACTGGTGTCACGCTCATCGATCTGCTGACACGCACTCCAAGGCACCCGTTGGTTTGGTTCCATCTGAGCGACAGACTCGAAAGCCAAATATTTATCGTTGACTTATTTGTGCTACAATGCTCAGTTAATTCGCGCCATTCTCTGATCTCTCTCCGCCTCTTTGCAGCATGTTCTGGGGACAGTCGTTTTACTTCAAGTGTCTTATAGGAAGACTATCACGTAAGCAGACCTCCAAAGCGGCTCCGAAACGCGGAAACTTGTCGGCATGGCTGGACGTTTTCGCGGATCAAGTTGGTTATTTAGGTGTCCTCTTAACCAAGTCGTACCAAGCTTTCTGCTTCCTTCTTTGCCTTACACTATTGAGCGAGCGTCTTCCACCGTGTCTGCTAACGATGCCGAACACCTTCGAGGACTTCCGACTTGGAGTCTCTGTGTTATTATTGAGGAATTGACACCTTCGAGGAAGTGACGTGGGATGAGCGGGCCGATGCCAGTGTACTGGGAGCTGATATCGGACCGTTGGTTGCGACCGTTAACGATCGTTACTCAACACTGGTGAAAGCGTGGACGAGCACCTGAGGACGCCTGCGTCACCGCCCTTTTCGTCACATACGACCTGGATTTGTTTCTTCGGACCACCAGTGAAGTTCATTAACTTCTCTCAATGTTTTGACCTCCTCAAATTTGTTCAAGACCGGTAGAGAAACCCCTTCAGCCTCGAGGAGTACCCTAAAATGACAGCCCGAAGACACCTACTGTGTCCGCTGACGCAGCGTCTATCTTCATTATTTATTCTTGAAGGACCTGGCGACTCGTCGACGTAACCGCGGTGCAATGAATCAACGCATCCTCGCATGTCCTCCTGACCTAACCAACCACCGAAGATGCAACTTGTGTCCTTCTTTCGAGTTTCTCGAACTTCTAATGATAAGATTACACGGTCAGATAAAGGCGAAGCCTACGAACTCCCTCTAGCGAACGAACGGCGTTCATCCACGGATCGCGATTTCCTCGTCGTACTTCTCTCTTCGCTGCTAGCACCATTTGTTTCCCGGAACCTGCACGAACTTGAATCTCATGACAAAAATTCTTCTCTACCGCGTCACGGCGCTCCTTACTGGATATGCTGCGCTAGCTTCAGCGCAACTCACAGGCTCGGTCGGTCCCACGACGGCGTTCAAGCAGAAATGGGCTACTATATGTAACGTGCTCGATTTCGGCGGAGAACTGGGCTCCTCGGTTAGTAGAGTACCCGCATCTTTCCCCTTGAACGGCGCTTGCCTTTTTCATCCTTGTTTTTCCTTACTGTTGTGTGACGAAACTGATGGTGATAATGGAAAATCTGTTTTTGCAATTACTGCATACAGGACATTGGACCCGCTATTGGAAGAGCGTTCACGGAATGCGTGCTACCGAACCCCGGTTCTACACTCGTTGTACCTGAGGGGAATTACAACATGTCGACGTGGCAGACGCTGGCCAACGGCAAGAATTGGGCGTTCCAGATGGATGGGATCATTACACGGTCGAGTAAGCACTCATCCAGTCTCCCGTTCAATGTGATGGGAGATAATTGGTATGATGTCGAATTGCAGGCGACACGGGCGGACACATGATTATCATTCAAAATGCCGACGATTTCGAGATGTTATCAAGTAACAGTGCGGGAGCGATTCAAGGGAACGGGTATCTCGCACGAAACATTGGGTCAGTCATATCAGAGACAACAGAAATGCTCTGTAGAATTTTTGGTGGAACATGCTAAAACAAGCTTATTCTGTTTGACAGCCCTCGTTTGTTGCGGATCGTCACATCAACGAACTGGGCCGTTCACGACCTGATTTTCGTCGACTGTATGTGTCCAAGTTTGATTTTCCTCCGAGTCTCACATCGGGTGCTGTTAATGAGCGCTAACTGGGGTGATCGCATAAACTATAGCGCCGGAATTCCATATTGTCGTGCAGGGAGGATCGAATGGGGAAATCTACAACTTGGCCATCCGGGGAACGAACCTCGGGGGATCGGATGGGATCGACATTTCTGGTACGTCATGGTTTTCGTTTTAAAGGTGGAATGGAGCGATTGTCTCGTCTCCATAAACTCCACTGCATCCGTCAGCACGATGATGATGCTCTTATCTGAATATCAATTTGTGTCTGACAGGAAACAATCATTGGGTGCACGATGTCGAGGTGACGAACCGCGATGAATGTGTTACTGTTAAGGTGCGGAACTCATATATTGCATCGACCGATCGCGCGACGATCGTCGCACCGGAATCACTTTAATATTTTATTTTGGACAGAGCCCCGCAAGCAATTTCATGATCCAGCGAATATGGTGCAACCAATCCGGCGGCAGCGCCATAGGTAGCCTTGGGTCGAACACCAAGGTTGAGAACATCACGTATCGCGATGTGTATACGAATGGTGGGAATCAGATGTTCATGATCAAGTCGAATGGCGGGAGTGGCTACGTTCGCAACGTCCTGTTTAGAAACTTCCTTGGCAGGGGTACGGCATACGGCTTGGATATTAATCAGTATTGGGTCCAAAAGACACCTGACGGTGGACCGGGAGTTCAACTTTCGAATATCACTTTCAATGTGCGTGATTTTACAATTTGTGTTGGTGTCGTGTTGAGGGTGGAATGGGAGTTAAACAATTTTGGTTAACGTACTCCGCAGAACTGGGACGGCTCTGTAGCGAATACCGACAAGATTCGTCCGCCGATGCAGTTCCTCTGTGCCGACGGCGCGCCGTGCACCGACATCCACCTCACGCACATGAAGATGTGGGCCGACCGAGGCAACGCTACCGTGCTTTGCCAGAGTGCGTACGGGTCGGGCACGCCGTGCCTCGAACAAGCGCAGGATTCGTTGGAGAAGCAGGAAGCGCAAACCGGCACCGGCACAGTAGCCGCGTACCCCGTCGTTACGGAGGTGATGCTCGAGAAGCCGTCCGGCATGAAGATCCCGGCGGCACTTCCCGGCGACCTAGCCGTTGGCTTTGCGACGGACGCGCCTATCCCGATTCCGTACGTCCCGCTCCTTTCCTAATTCAATTCAAATCCCTCCCTTTCGTCCGCGGGCGCGACCATCGCGCGAACGTTGGGTATCTAGCAATTCGTATGAGATGTACTGACGACTTTTTTTTGACGTCTGGCACGTACTGCTGTGCGTACTTACGTATACAGGACGATTGCGACGATGTACTATCCTGGTGAGGCTCAAATCTCTCAACTGGCCAGTGTGAAGTACGCAGGAAAGAAGTGGTTGACTATCCGTAAGGATTTTAGAAATTAGAACCAATTCTAAATGCTTTCAGCTGTCATTGAAGGGTCCCGGGCGTGACACGAAGCCGAACCGGCACGAACCAGCTGTGGCAACGGGCGATGCCTGATGTAGCGTATTATGTCAGGTTGGAATTACAAGTATGGAGTAGCGGATACATAGCCGAGTCTCAGAATGGAAAGGTGCCATCAAATTCGCGATTTAGAGACGGTTGGGAATCTACAGAGGCTGGTTGACCCCCTCTGTAAGTTGTTGGTTTACGAATGACAGGTTTGTGACGACTTCGTGACAACCGGACCCTTTGTTGACGTCGGCATGTCCGGCACGGTGGTTTTACGGCGAAATTATGGATTTAGGATTTTCTAAATCCTTACGGAAAGTCAACCAGTGGTGGTGATGGAATACGGAAGAGAACCGTAATGAGGTGTTTCATCGTCGGCGGTAAGGTTCCGTTTAGGTGAAATGTATTGGAGACAGAATCAATTCTTTTCGAGTTTGTATTGCTGAATTGAAATGACATCAGTTGACATGATTCAGCGTGAATATAAATCGACTACCTCGTGAGCTTTGTAATGCACGTTGCATGCGCTGAGTTTTGCGAGAAATTGGGCTAACTGGAACAGAGTTGCGGGTGGGGAAACAGTTGTTCCTTGGCTGCTCACACACCCATTGAATGTTCGTCAATGCCCTGTGACGACGAATTGTTTGACCCTGATCGCTGGGAGAGTTGTGGGACTCAAGCTCGTTTCATGGAATGAGAAACGGACGTGCGCTAACCGGATTAGTGAGAAACGTGGGGAATGCCGGTAAGCCACAGGGGTGTGATCTGGAGATTGCGGGTTTGTTCAGCCCTGCCGGTGTCAGGGCTGTCTGATGCAGTTTGATCCCGCCTTCGGCGAATCCTTTCAAAACCCAGCTAGACACAGACGCTTTCAAAGTTAGCTTTGCCTTTGTTTCCCTTTTACCGCCTCTTTTTTCGCCTTCTCTTTCTCACTTTCTGCTCCCAACCATGGGACGCACGCTCGACAGATTCGATACGGCGTCGTTGGCCTCTTCAGTGGACCCACTCTCTCAGGCTATTGCGCCGCCGCCTGATGAGACAGCTCGGGAGAAGGCGGAGCGAGAGGCACGCGAGGCGAATGCGAAGAGAGTCAGTGACGAAATAGATGAGCAGCTTCGGACGGAGAGAGCGGTCGCAAAGAAGAAACGAAAACCCGTCAAGGTGTTGCTTCTTGGCCAGAGCGAGAGCGGTGAGTTCGGAGTAATACTAAATAGAAGTCTACTGATTGCGTTGATCCGTTGCAGGCAAGAGTACTACGCTTAAAAGTCAGTTCCATTTCATTTTTTTTCTCTATTGCTATTACGTTCGTGGTGCTGATGACGACGGTGTAGACTTCCAGTTGACGTACGCATTCAAGGCATGGCAAGAAGAACGAGCCTCATGGCGCGCCGTCATCCAACTCAACCTCGTCCGCTCTGTCAACCAAATCCTCGACATCCTCACAGCGGAACTCAACGGCAGCCCAACCATCATCGACCAAGACGACGAGGATGACGAAGGCGCCATCACGTACCACCATGCCCACCCATCATCGTTCACCGAAAAGCACCGCCTCCTCAAACTTCGCCTTACACCACTTCGCCGAGTCCAGAGGGACCTGGAGCAGAGGCTTGGAAGCGCAACGGAGGAGCCGTGTGCGACCAACACACCCACCGTCGCAGCGCCATTCGAGTACCCATGGGCTCTTCCCGATCAGCAGCCAGTTCCGACTATATCGGCTCGGAGACCGCAGGAGTTCTATATCCGCTCGACGACGGGGTGGAAGGCGGCGTTGGATAAGTTCAAGCCGCGGTTGAGTCGGGATAGCAAGGATAGCAAGGACGGGGGTATGACGACTGCGATGAGGGAGAAGTTGCAGCGGGAGGCGGATGAGGCCACGCAGATCATTGCGGGATGTAGGGAGGACATGCAGAGTATTTGGGAGGATAAGGCGATCAGGGAGATGTTGAGTAGAAGGAAGATGATGCTCGAGAATTCGGGAGGATTGTGAGCCCTTTCTTTCCCCTCCTCCTCATCCTCATCTGAAACTCCCGTCGTCGAACAGCTTCCTGAATGACGTCGACCGAATCGCAGTGGCGAACTACACACCGTCCGACCACGACGTCCTCCGTGCCCGTCTGCGCACCATGGGCGTCCAAGAATACCGCTTCACATTCGAAAAAGGTGCGTTTACCCCATCTCCAACCCTGGCATTTTTCAAACTTTATTCAAAAAACCCGCTAACACGCAGGATCGTACACCCCCATAGGCACCGAATCGGGCCACGAGTGGCTCATGTACGACGTCGGCGGGACGCGGACCCTCCGGCAAGCCTGGGCGCACCACTTCGACGACATGAACGCCATCATCTTCCTCGCGCCCATCTCGTGCTTCGACGAGAAGCTTGCCGAGGACCGGCGCGTCAACCGTTTAGAGGACTCGTTCTTGCTGTGGAAGGCCGTCTGTGGGAACAAGCTGCTGGCGAAGACGCAGTTGATACTGTTCTTGAATAAGTGCGATCTGTTGGAGAAGAAGTTGAAGGCGGGTGTTAGGGTGAAGGATTCCGTGCCAAGCTTTGCGGATCGGGCGAATAATGCGTCTACGGTCGCGAAATGTGAGTTTCGGGACCTTCCTCTTGACCGATGATGAACACGTCTGACATGTCGTGGTGCTAGATTTTAAGCAGAAATTTAAGGATATGTCGAAGCAGTACTCGACGGAACCCCGACCTTTTTATTGCCATCTAACTTCCGTCATCGTAAGTGCTCCTTGTCCTGTCTCTGGTGCGCGTGACTAATGAAAGTTCGTTCAGGACACGAAGGCGACCGCGATAACTCTAGGCGCCGTGCGCGAAGGCATACTCCGCGAGCACCTCCGCGACGCCGACTTCATCTAAACCATTCGGTATCGTCATCATCAACATCAACAGCGGCACCAGCTATCCCCCCTACCTACCGTACACGAGTATTTCGGACACCGTTTCGATCTGTCTATCACCATCTTACGTCCCATCTGTCTCTGCAATCCATCTCTATGTTGTCCGCATTCCCCTAACCAATGTCCGCACTCCCCTATCCAATCCATCCATCGTCCATCCATCGTCCATCAGCGACTAACGTATCATACCATCTCACTTGCCACGACTCCTAGCTCGAGTTTACGCGTGCTAATGCCTTTTCATTTCTTTCGCGAGTCTGTTTTACATCTGGGCGTGTTGTATAAACTGTATCAATCTCTCATCGTCTATCCTGTCTAACCACACCGTGTAACTCAATTCTTGATTCGATTGGTTACATTTCCTAACCTAAAAATGTGGAAAATTTTCGCAATAAAAAGAGCACACTAGCCGTGACTGGTGATAACGTGACACATTTCTGTGCGCACACCACGAGGATTAGTTTCCCTGAGCCTTCCACTCGTCGCGAATTCTCGGCACAAACGATGATACATATGTCAGCCAGTAAGCAAATACACTGCGCTGTGATGTAAACCGTAGTCCTGAGCATCTAGCTAGGATCAGTCATGGACTCGGAACCATTGGAATCCGCACAGCATTGCCGAAACGACCACCCGATGAATCTGCTCACATATGTAAAGAGCCGTGGATGGGACGATGCTTTCTCAGAGGATGTTATGTATGGCCCAACCAACAGGTACGAACGTTCAATCCTCTGTCGAAACACATGAATAACACAACTCGCACAAAGTGGCAATCCTGCCACGTACTCCGAGCCTCTTTTGTCCCTTCGCCAATCGTTGGAAGACTCTAAACTCTGTATGGAAGCATTGAACAAAGTCAAGGCTCGTCTCGGAAGAAAAATACGTGTCCTCCAAAGACGTACTATTCCTTTGGTGCTTGAAGATGGAATCAAATGTTTGCCCAACGAGCTCTTAGCCCATATATTCGAAGCAGGTTTTCACATGACGGAGCACTCCGAGTTCAGTGTACGAGTCTCCCATGTTTCGCGACGCTTTCGAGATATTTCACTCCGAACACCACGGTTATGGACGAGGCTTTCTACTCGTTATGGGCTTGCTTGCCCAAATCCACGCATTTCTATCCCGGTCGGCAGATTTTGACATCCACGAAGAGATAAAAGACTCCCCAACTATTTCAGAGTCTTCCCTACGAGTGCTAGCTCCACATTCAGATCGATGGTCGCATTTGACTCGTTACGGAGGTTTTACGGGGACCATATATCAAGAACTCGGCTTGTTCGACTTACCTCGCTTACGATACCTCTCCTACCTTTTCCCGCCGGATCTTTACACGTTTAATGTGCCAATGCTATCGCATATCAAAGTGGAAGATGTCATGTGGCCACACAGTCCACCATTTCAGTCTCAGTTAACTCGTGTGAATCTGTTGCTTCGTCGCCTCAACTCGTATGACGTCTCTGGGTTTGCCTCTTTCTGTCAAATGACGAGTCTGCGGGATTTATCGCTAGACTTTGTCGACTGCAAACATCTTGAGAGATCATTTGCCGTGACCAAGCTCCCCGAACCACACTCACATCCTATCGAATCTCTGAGTATTACGATCAGATGGTCCACCCCAAGAGAATTTGTCGCGGAAATATATGACGAACTCGGTTACCTGATGACAACTACGGTTGACATTTTCCTTCAGATGGATCCACCAGTGCGAGATGCGCACATGTTCGTTTTCGGTTCACAAGTCGGACTCTTTCCTTACAGTTCCACAATCAGCCTTCATACCCTACTCCCATGCGACGTTTGGTATGTTCTTGAGAACATCGTTCGGCACTGCGCCATTGTACACTCCGTGCAATTCGAAGTACCAACATTCAACAACCTCGAAGATTGCCCTGATTTTCAAAATCTAGGCTCCCTCCAATGTCTCCATTTCCGAGAATGTGACACGCTCAGTCAAAAAATGGTAGAAACAATGGCGAAGAATATTTCGTTACGAAAACTCGAAATCACTAGATGTAAGATGATATCTGAAGAATTTCTGCTCAATCTCAGTGATGAAATCGGCGAGAAAATGAAATGGACTGTTTGACCGACTCGGGTGAGCTTTACCGCGGGATTATTGGCTTTTCTGCACTCACATATTTTGGTTCACGATATAGAACGTGTTCTGTTTCTTTCTGATGGATTGGGGTTTCCTTGTGCTCGGTTTGAAGGCACAATGTCTGTGATGCGCCAGCGACGGATGAGTGATGTTCAGGATACGACAGGCAACCGCGATAACGTTAGGTGCAGTGCATGGAACGTACTCCGCGGGTACGAGTACCCATGCGGTGCAGACTTCATCTAAATGATTTGGTATTGCAGTCGCAACAGCAACAGCAACATCCTATCCTGGCTATCTAACCGTACACGAGTATTTCGCACACCGTTTCGATCTCTCTATCACCACCTACGTCCCACCTGTCTCTGCTATCCATATATGTTGTCCGCACTCCCCCATCCATCCAACTCCATCCGTCTTCCATCAGCGACCAACATATTATACCTCTCATTTGCATTGATTCCTAGCTCGAGTTTAAATTTACGTGTGCTCATGCCTTTCCGTTTCATTCGCGAGTCTCGGGGCTATCAATTCCTCATCGTCTATGTGTCTAACCATACCCTGTAACTCAATTCTTGATTCCATTGTTTCCTACCCCAAAAATGTCGGAAAATGGTAGTAAAAAAGAATCACGGCACCCGAGTCGTGACAACGTGACACCGATACTCTGTGCTCGCACCACGATCTCCTTGAGCCTTCCACTAGGCGCGGATTCTAGGCACAAATGATGACGCATGTTTCAGCCCGTAAGCAGATACGTTGCGCTGTGATCCAACCCATCCTGACCATCTAGCCAGGATCCGCCACGAAACCCATGGAACTCTCACAGATTTGCCGGAGCATCGGAACAGACGGCATCGATCACTTGATGACACTGCTCACATATGTAAAGAGCCGTGGGTGGGACGATGCTTTCTCAGAGGATGTTAGGTATGGCCAAGACAGCAGGTATGACTGTGTATTCCTCTGTTGAATCATGTGAATGACACTAATTGCGCAAAGTGGCAATCCTAACTCGTACTCTGAACCTCTATTGTCCCTTCGCCAATCGTTGGAGGACTCGAAACTCTGTTTAGAAGCATTAAAAGAAGTCAAATGTCGTCTCGGGAAAAAAATACGTCACCTCCAAAGACGCGCTATTCCTTTGGTGCTGGAGGACGGAATCAAACGTTTGCCCAACGAGCTCTTAGCCCATATATTCGAAGCAGGTTTTCAGATGACAGAGGACTCCGAGTTCAGTGTCCGAGTCTCCCATGTTTCACGACGCTTTCGGGATATTTCACTCCGAACACCACGGTTATGGACGAGGCTTTCCACTGATTTTGGACTTGCTCAAATCCACGCATTTCTATGCCGGTCCACATATTTTGACATCCACGTAGAGATAGCAGGCTCCCCTAGATCTGTTGTGGAGTCTTTCGTACGAATGCTGGCTCCACATTCAGGTCGATGGTCTCGTTTGACTCATCGAGGCGATGAAACGGAGTCGAGTTGGATATTTCAAGACCTCGACTTGTTTGACTTTCCTCGCTTGCGATACATTTGTCACTATTTCTGGATGGACATTTCCGCGCTTAATCTGCCAATGCTATCGCATATTGCAGTGGAAAATGTGTGTGATCCACTCGACCTCCCAATACCGTCCCAATTAACATGTGTGGATTTGTTGCTGAGAGATTTTGACTTGCACGATATCGCTGAGCTCGCCCAAATGTTGTACCAAGTGACGGGTCTGCAGGATTTATCACTGGACGTCGTCAATTGCCAACTTATGGAAGGATGGATTGTCAAGGACGTGGATGTGGTCGAGATCCCCGATACACACACTTGTCCTATCGAATTTCTGAGTATTACGATCAGAGGTTCTACCACGCGAGACTTCGCCACGGCACTCTATGACGCTCTCGGATATCTCACGTCATCCAGGGTCGACATTTTTCTTCCGGCGGATCACACAGTGCAAAGTGCGCACGAGTTCATTTTCAGTTTGACACCCGGACTCTTCCCGTACGCTTCCACAATCAACGTTCATACCCTACTGCCATGCGATGTCTGCTATATTCTTAAGAACCTCTCTCGGCACTGTGATATTGCACAATCCGTTGGGTTCGACGTATCAACATTCACGGACTTTAAAGATCCCTTTGATTTTCAAAATCTAGGCTCCCTCCAACATCTCCATTTCCGAGAATGTGACACGCTCAGTCAAAAAATGGTGGAAACATTGGCGAAGAATCATTCGTTGCGAACGCTGGAAATCACTAGGTGTAAGATGATATCTGAAGAATTTTTGCTTGACCTCAGTGATGAAGTCGGCGAGAAACTCAAATGGATTGTTTGATCGACTCAGGTGTGCCCTTTCCGCGAGATTATCTGCTTATCTATGCTCACATATTTGGGTTTACGATATAGAAGTTGTTCTGTTTCTTCCTCATTATTTGGAGTTTCCTCAGGCTCAGGTTTGAAGGCACTCTGTCTCTGATGCGCACACGGCGGATGATTGATGTTCAGGATATGAAAGGCGATGACCTACGCAACGCCGACTTCCCCTAAACGATTCGGTATCGAATCGCCAAAATCGACACTAGCACCAGCAATCCTCCTTGCCTCACCCGAGCATTTCGAACGCCGTTTCGAACTGTCTATCACCATCTACGTCCCATCTGTCTCTAAAAATCATACATGTTGTCCGCACTCCCCATCCAAACCAATCCATCCAATTCGCCGACTAACATATCATATCCCTCACTTGCCACGACTCCTAGCTCGAGTTTATACGTGCTATTGCTTTCTCGTTTCTTTCACGAGTCTTTCCTATATCTGGGCTTGTTGTAAATGTATCGATTCTTCATCGTCTGCGTGTCTAACCGCATGGCGTAACCAATTCTTGATTTGATTGATTTACACTTCCTACCCAAAAAAGTGTGCGAAATTAGCAACAAAAAAAAGGACGCAGAAGTCGTGACGACGTGACACCGAGACTTGACATCGTACCACGAGGAGAATCCTCTCTGAGCCTTCCACTGCTCGCGAATTCGCGGCACAAACGTGATGCGAGTTTCAGCCCGTAAGCGGATACGTTGCGCTGTGATGCAACCCAACCTGACCATCTAGCCAGGATCCGTCATGGAACCCATGGAACCCTCACAGAACGGCCGGAACGTCGGAAGAGACGGCGTCGACCATTAGATGGAACTGCTCACATGTGTAAAGAGCCGCGGATGGGACGATGCTTTCTCAGAGGATGTTCGGTATGGACCAGACAACAGGTATGATCGTCGATTCCTCTGTTGAAAAACATGAATAACGCAACTCGCACAAAGTGGCAATCCTGCCTCGTACTCTGAGCCTCTTTTGTCCCTTCGCCAATCATTGGAAGACTCTAAACTCTGTTTAAAAACATTAAACGAAGTCAAGACTCGTCTCGGGAGAAATATACGTCTCCTCCAAAGACGTACTATTCCTTTGGTGCTTGAAGATGGAATCAAACGTTTGCCCACCGAGCTCTTAGCCCATATATTCGAAGCAGGCTTTCACATGACGGAGAACTCCGAGTTCATCAGTATACGCGTGTCCCATGTTTCAAGGCTCTTTCGGGATATTTCTCTCCGAACACCGCGGTTATGGACGAGGCATTCCACTGATCACGGACTCGATCAAATCCACGCATTTCTATCCCGGTCGGGACATTGTAACATCCAGGTGGAGATCACAAGCTTCCCAAAGGCTGATATGGGGTCCTTCCTTCAATTACTGGCTCCACATTCCAATCGATGGTCTCGTTTGACTCTCGACGACTGTGAATTGGATCCAATATTTCAAGAACTCGGCTTGTTCAACCTACCTCGCTTGAGATTCCTCTGTCACCGTTCCCCGACGGACCTCTGCGCATTCAATCTGCCAATGCTATCGCATATCATGGTGGAAAAGGACTTTTGGTACCAGAATCTCCCATTCCAGTCTCAATTAACTTGGGTGGAATTGTTCCTTCACCAATTCACCTCGAATGAGACCGCTGAGCTCGCCCTCGCATTGTATCAAATGAGGGGTCTGCGGGATTTATCACTGGAATTTGTCGACTGCAATCCTTTCCATCCCGCATATCACCATGATGGAGCCGGTATCCATGAACCACACACCTTTCCCATCGAATCTCTGAGTATTACGATCAGCGGGTCCCCAAAGCGAGGATTCGTCACGGGGCTATATGACGCTCTCAGTTACTTCGTCGCAACAACGGTTGACATTTCCCTTCAATTTGATCCACCGGTGCGAAATGCGCACACGTTCATTTTCGGATCGACCCTCGGATGGTTTCCTTACGCTTCCATGATCAGCATCCATACCCCACTGTCATGCGATGTGCTGTATATTCTTGAGAACATCGCTCGGCACTGTGCTATTGCACAATCCGTGCGATTCGAAGTATCAACCATCACCGACTTCGAACATACCTTTGATTTTCAAAATCTAGGCTCCATCCAACATCTCCATATCCGAAATTGCGACACACTCAGTGAGAAAGTGGTGGAAAAGTTGGCGAAGAACCTTTCGTTGCTAACGCTTGAAATCACTACGTGTAAGATGATATCTGAAGAATTTTTGCTCAATGTGAGTGATGAAGTCGGCGAGAAAATCAAGTGGGCTATTTGATCGCCTCCTGTAAGTCCCCTCCGCGAGACGATACGCTTTCCTATCTTGACATGTTCGCTTATCGACCGGAAGGTATTTCCTTTTCCGATCTGACGATTTGGAGTTCTACCACTCTCCGTTTGAACTTGGCATATTTGACGACGAACCTCGAACCTCGAATTCTGGAGACGAGGCGAGGAGGGCATACCCTGTCTACGTGTAGGAGCAAGTCGGCGTTCGATAGCGTCGTTTCATAAACGTGTACAAACTATCAGGCGAATTAGGCCATCCTGAGATCTGTGTTGCGAGGAATATTTAAATGGTTGCCAACTGACGCGGAGGAGAAGGGCAGAACCTTCCCAGCGCTGCCCGATCATTCCGATCATAATCAACTCACCTCGCTTCTCGTCGTCGAAAACGGAAGAAGAGATGAGTCCAACGCCGGGGAATGAGCATAGGACTCAGCAAGGAACATACTACTCCGCTGTGTAACACGTCAAGACTGAACGCAACTTCACCGAGTTGACCTGTGGTATGAATTTTTTCTTCATTGGCGAAACGCCGAAAATGCTAAGTCAAAGACGAAGGTGGGGTCACGTGGTTTGCAAAAGTAACGCGTCGCGTAATTCTGTGACTGTGACGTTTTCAACAACTCCTCCACCTTTTACGACGACCAGCGCTGGTGCTGCTGGCTTTACGACACATTATGATTCAATACACTATCTTACTTTCTTTAATTCTCGTTACACGTCCTCTACGCTTCGTCCAAGCGTCTTCATCTGTACTTTTACCCATCCAGGACCAGCTGCCACTCATCGCGCGCGTCAACCAGCAGTATTCCTGGTCTATCTCCACCTCGACGTTCTCCTCAGACATCTCGTCGGCGTCGAATATTGCAGCGTCGAAACTCCCTTCGTGGCTCTCGTTCTCGAACTACACGTTCTCCGGCAATCCCGCACCGGAGGATGAGGGGAACTACGCGGTGACGCTTTCCTCTGGGAACCAAAGTGACTCGTTCACGATCTGTGTTACACCTTTCCCGCCACCCGTGCCGAACATCCCGCTCTCCACCCAGTTCAACGCCACCAACCCGTCCTTCTCGTCAGTCTTCCTCTTGCACAACGGTTCGGCGTTGCTGTCCCAGGGTGGCGGCGACGGCGACGGAGATAGTGACGGTATCCCGACGTTACGCGTGCCACCGCAGTGGAGCTTTAGTGTCGGACTCGAAGGTCCCACGTTCGTTCCTGCCAATCCGGATAAGAGTGTGGTGGATACGAGGATGGGGAGCAGCGATCTGTTCTACTACGCTCTCCAAGCAGATGGATCGCCGTTACCGGATTGGTTATCGTTCAACCCGCGCACCGTTACGTTTAATGGTGTCACCAAGGCGCCTCCCACGTACGATCCAGAGCGGTTCTCTATCGTTCTTATTGCATCGGACCAGGAAGGGTATTCCGCTGTCAAAGCGCCATTCGACATCATGGTGGCGTCGCATGAATTATGGTTATCTAACCCACAGTCTACTCTCCCTCTATACGCTACTCGCGGTGAAGACTTCAGCTTCGACTTCAGCGCCAATAGCGGGCCACTACAATCCGTGATGGTCGACAATCGCTCAATAAACGCAGCTGATATCAAGACACTGTCAGTGGACACGTCGGCGTATACGTGGATGACATTCGATGCGCAGGCGTTTAACTTGAGTGGAACGGCGCCGTCTGCACAAGCGCAGCCGATCTCGCTCCCCATGACGCTGGAGGCGTTCAACCAGTCCATGTCGCTCAAGTTGTCCTTGACTTTCTCCCCGTCATACTTCAACGCGCCAAATACGAAACCGCTATTCGCCGTTCCGGGCTCGGACGTCAACCTGCCTTTAGACTCGTACTTTTCGTCGGACCCTTCGTTCCAAGGACACGATGTGGAGTTATCGGCTTCGTTCGACCCGTCCGCTGCGAGCTCCTACCTCCATCTCTCCCAAACCTCGGGCGGCGGTGGAGAAAAACAGCGCCAGAGCGGAAGCATCTCAGGAAGCATCCCCTCCGACGTAGCCTACTCTGAAGTAACCATCACCATCACCGCCTACGACCACTCAACCCTCACATCCTCGCACCTCACCGCCCTCATCGACATGCGCACCAAAGCCACCTACACCACCCCCTCTTCTTCCTCCTCCTCCCGGAACAGGAAACTCGCGCTCGGGCTGGGCGTGGGCTTCGGCGTCGTAGGAGGCGTGGTGCTGCTGTTTGGGATATTGGCGGTGTGCAGGAAGTGTTGTAGCGTGAAGGACTCGGCGGTCGATGCGGATGCGAATGAGAAGGCGTTTGTGTTGGATGAGGGGCATGGGTATGGGTGGACGGAGAAGTTGGGTCTTGGGCTTGGGCTGGGGAGGGATAAGGGCGCGGAGAGGGACGCGGAGAATGATAGCGTCAACGTCAACGGCGCGGTCTTCGAGCGGATCCCGTATAACTCCCCCTACCCCGGCGTCGGGCTGGGCGACGCACCCATCCACGCCAACAACATCGCCAACAACGCGGATAAAGGCGCGAGCATACGGATGATGAAGAAAGCGGCGTTCTTCCAGGGCGTGAAGGCGCAGATGCGCAGGCTCTCGGGGTCGATGGCGCGGAGGGATAAGAAGAAGGCGATGATCGGCAAGCCGATCTTGATGTTCACGAAGCACAGCGCGGATTCCGTGTCCGTTTCTGGCGTCGATGATGGTCTCCCGCTTCCCAACCCCCACCATCAGCAGCATCACCTCATGAATTTGCCGAACTCGAATATCGCGTTGGCGGGGTCCGTGGCGACGATTTATAAGGAGCGGGAGCGGGAAGCGGATGGGATGTCGTTGGGCCTGAACTCGTCGCCGTCGTCGTCGACTGGACAGACGGGGAAGAGCGGGCGGAGCGTCCCGAGGAGGAGACCTGACTTCGGTCCGCCCCGCGCGACGCTTGGTGTTACGCTCTCTCGTCAACAGCAGCGATCCCAGCAGCAGCAACGCGATGCGAATCCCGCCGCCGCCGCGAACGCGAACTCCACCTCGACAACACCGAACCAGCACATGCGCAGACGGAGCAACGACACGCAGCATTCGGGGTCGTCTGGGGATATCGAGGAGGCTGTTATCGCCACCGCGAGTCGCGCGTCGTCGATTAGGAGTGGGCATTCGAGTTTGCCGTATGCGAGTAGTATCGTGGATGCTGGTGTTGGAACGGCGACGGCGACGAGGCCACGGTTGGTGCAGTTCACGAGTGCGAAGGGTGTGCCTGTCCCGATTCCGAATTTGCCCGCTGGGTATCAGAGGACCGCGGGTGGGGCTGGTGGGCAAGACGGTGGTAGAGCCGGAGGAGGAAGAGGTGGTGAAGAGAGGAGGGTGAGCCATGTTGCGGATGTGGTGGAGGCGAACGATGATGTGATATTGAACGAGGGGATGCGGTACGTGCGGGCGTTTGGGAACCAGAACGAGGATCTGGAGCCGACGTTCCCGCCTAACCTCTCTTCTCCCGGCCCCGCTCCTGCTTCCAGGACTCCAACACCTGCAACGCCTGCAACGACCTCGACAGGATCTGGATCTGGTACTGGGTCGGGGACGAAGAGTCCTGCGCAATCCGTCCGCTCAAGTATGAGACCCGCGAGCACGGGCACGGTGAGGACGGGCGAGATGTCCCTCTCGGTGCCGACGTCGAGCATGCGCTCGCATTCCCCCATGCCGACGCAGACGTCGTACATATACCCCTCCCCATCTGCGTCGTTCGACTCTGCGCTGGACGGAGGCGCTGCTACCACCATGTCCCGGATTCTCGTAGGCACAGGCGAAGCGTTCGTGTTCAAGTTCCCCGTCTCCCTGCCTCCCTCGTCCTCGTCCTCTTCCTCGCCTTCCGCCAACAAGAATAAGAAGAGGGTGTTGAAGGCGGCGATGTTGTATGGGAGCGGAGCGTTGCCTGCGTTCATGGGGTACGCGTACTCTCCCGCCGGGGACGCGGGCGTGCGCGATGAGGTGGAGTTTTGGGGCACGCCAAAGGCGGGGGATGTTGGAGAGGTCGTGATTGGGGTGTTTGATCAGGATGGAGAGTGTGTTGGCAGGCTTGTTGTTGAGGTTGTTGGGAGGGGGTGAGACTTTGCGAGTACGAGTGCGATTGGTCGAGGGAGTTGAGTCGCCTTTTTGGTGCGTGCCTCCTGAGACGATGGACTGGGACTATTTTATATCCTTTATTTCTCGACACGGAGACGGAGACGGAGAGTCTACACACTGTATTCCTAGATTTCCTTTGTATTACAACAACCTACTACTGTACTCTACTGCACAAGTCGATTTGTAGAACAACATGGATTAGAATCATAGAAAACAGTACACTTGTACTGGTAACATTCACCCGGGGAGCGGGTCGCAAGCCCGTTCGTTATTCCGAGTCTAGAACCCGAATCTGGGCGGTGACCTACAATGGCAATTGTTGTATGCGTTGCGGCGCGGCTGAGGGAAAAACAAGAGGTGCGTGTGGGTGGCAGGGTGCATCCTAAATTGGGACAAACAACAATAACAATCGACACTCCGGACCTTTCAACACCGGCTTCCACACGGACCCATACAATTGGATATCCAGACACACAGGCCAATGCTTTAATTTTACGGCTCAGTGAGTGATTGGCGCCAGTGGTATCCAGGACGCGGAGAGTCTTGCGTTTCGAAACGGGAAGAAGAAGCTCTCCGTCTTGTTCTATCACTGATGCAGACCCGTAACGTTGCGACGTCAGGTTGGCAGTTCCGTTGAATGAAGAGAGAAAGGCTTGTCCGTATAGGTGTGATGGTAGAGAAGGTATCCATTCATCTGCTGTCCCAGCTCAGGGAGTGTCATCGCCTTGGTGAGAAACACATTCCTAGTCGATAATACGCCGTGTACAAAACTCTCCGCCGAACCAGCCCATTCGTTCCTACTTAAATCGCTGTATTCGCCCCTACCAAGTCCACCACGTCAAAAGTAGATGGATGATACGAGGGCCGATATTGAGGCGGCAACGCAAGGTGCGCCAAACTTTTATAGAGAAGCCTTAAAACCTTGGGACACATTCTGCGTCAGCTTTGCGAGTGCTCAAGGTGCCTATGCACCCACGCGACGATTACCAACACACAGGTTCTCCATATGGAATCGCTACGACGGCACGTTCAGAAGTGTGGATGGCGAGACAAACAGCAACAGGAAAAATTGTCCGTTCATTTTCATGCATAACATCTGCGCGACTGTTGAGGGACACCTAATTTTCAGGTGGTCATCAAAATCCTAGGCGAACAAGTGGAGAGACACGTGCTGGGTCCTGCAGACCCAACTGAGAGATCGAAGAGAATCGACAGGACAATGACGGTATGTTCCAGAACGTTGAAGCTTGGCAGGTGTTCACAGGTCTTTGTCTTGAAATTAGTATTTTCAACGAGAAGCTATGATCTGGAACCAACTTCAGCACCAAAATATTGTACCGCTAATCGCGTTTATTCCTTCATACAAGAGCAGTGTTTTCCCTGCACTGATTTCGGAGTATTTCGAAAACGGAGACATACGGAAGTACTTGCGAATGAAAAGGCCGGTGACAATTCGAAAGAAATATGAGCTGGTAATATTTTCTCCCTATGATTGGGTCCAGTATTTGTTTATGCTCACGAATCCCCGCAAGCTCTTGGACGTACTGAGAGGGCTTGAATACTGTACGTAGTTCTGATTGGCACGAATTCGATGTTCTTCATTGACTTCCTGGTTAGTGCACGGCTCACTCGATCCTGCGACCGGAAAGAGGTTCGTTCATAGAGATATTAAAGGAGTACGTCCTAGTTTCCTTTTGTTGTCATCTCTGGAAACCAAAGTCAATTTAGGGAAATATTCTTGTCAACAATGACGAGCGAGCACTGATCACTGATTTCGGGAACGCCAAGTTCATCGGCGACGACAGTAACTTCATCAGCAGTTTGAGGTATAGCCTTAATTGGACACCACCCGAGTACTTGATCGACCCACAAAAATTTCACCATGGGTATAGAACATTCGGGGACATGTGGTCTTACGGATGTACGGTTATCGAGGTAAGCGTGCCTCATATTTTATCAATGACGTGATTTTGACCTGGAACAGGTCCTTCTCGAAAAAGATCCGTGGGAAGATCTTAAGGAAGACGTCGAAGATACAATTAAATATGGAATTTTGACACAACCTGAAGCTCTACAAGATGCCCAATACGATGGATGTTGGCCTCTCATCGCACAATGCATCACCAAAGAGCCGACAAATAGGATTACGGCCACGACCGCTATTGCAATAATTCAGTCGATGATGGGAGCAAATGAAACGCGTTAGCACCACCTCCAAAAATGTGGCATGTGAAGAGAAGTTATTGTCTGACTTGATCAAGAGGGTGCATCAAAGTGTCCACAGGCTTAGAATGTGTCATTTTCTATAATTCTCCTTGGATTACGGTTTGTCCGTAGCATGTAAATTTTGTCTCGTGGAAGTGAACGGAATGGACAAAACTACATTTCCCATATGTATCAGTTAAATTGTATGCTCTTGTGCGTCGTGATGCTTCTAATCAGTCGCAGTATTGTTTTCAGAGGGGTTGCTTTGACTGCGCAACGTGCCACGATCACCATGGAATGTTAGTCATTTCATCGGCGCTCCCGTCTGTGTTGGTCCGGCCAGAAGTACCCGTTGGGCAACATCGATCATGGAATACACTAGGATCATGTTGCATTTGTAGGTTCTGACAGTGGACCACAGTATCAAAAACGATTGCGGATCCTTCCGAGATGCTTATTACGAAAACTAAAGAAATCGACATTGTCAAAGAAATCAACAAAGCTTGGAGTGGGGAATATAGAACAAATGTACGGTCCACAGTGGATAAGGTATCGAACAGTTAGCGGCGTTCAAAGGGTCGTCGACTAAAAATGGATCGAATGCGTACGAAGAAGTGGTCTTGACCATAAAGAACGGAGAAGACCGACGCCGATGCCGAAAAAATGAATGCGGTGAAGAGAACAGGTGAATCTAAGGGGTAGTCGTCAGCGTTCAGTTCACGCAAACACAGAAAACATGCAACCTATTAGTCGTTTCACCAAATGAAGACATTCATGAGCGGACGATGCCACGTCATTGTACAAGCGTCGGGAAGTTGGCGCGCTTTTATCCCGAAGTCGCCAGCGCAATGCATAACTTGGTTGTTTTGAGGCAAGTACCCGAAATGTGGAAAGCGCATCCGCAGCGGTAGGTCGCATTTTCGGGTCCCGATGGGTCATAGCTTCTACTAAAGGCGCAAGGAAACCAAGGTTGGAATATTTCTATGCTAAAGGTCAATCACGACTTCGAAATGGTTACTGAGACAATGACGAGAGCACTGACTTTCATAAGGAACTGGCGATAAATATTTCCAAGCGTGAAGACATCGACCGCGAATGGGTCGTAAGGACGGTGAAGTGACAACTCTGGGATATCACGGTCTTGGGCAATATTCCCAAGGACCAATCTTGCAGCATTTGCGTTCTCGAAACGTGTCGAGATACCAAAATCTATGAAATAATATTTAACTCTATCGACATCGCAGCGACGTAAGACCTTCGCGAGTTTCTGGCTATCTGGAGTGAAGTTTTGCAATATAGGGTGATGACCTTCTGGATAAAGAGGTTTTCCATCAAGCATCACATTGAGATATGCAAGGTCACTATGGGGGTGTGTAAGAAGACAATCCAGGAAGATAATAAATTAGGGTATACCGGTGGGCGACAAGTTGACCGTGCATGTACGCTAAACCCTGTGACTCTGCGATAAGGACAGCCATGACATTCGTATCCGACTTTGAGCTCACCTCGAGGGTTTGATGAACAAAATCCACAACTTCATTAACCAAAAAGAATGGTGGGCTGTCGAAATTGCGCAGCATCGGCATAACAATGAAAATCAGGCTGGAATCCGTCGGATCAGCGAAATGGTCAAGAATAGGGACACAGTGGTTTCGTGGATCTTGCATCCGAGTCGGCGTGGACAAATATCTCGCAATTGCGAGTTCTTCGGTGTTCGACGGCAGCTTTTTAATGAATACGGGCTGTCCATCCATGATGCGCGTGGCATCGATAGTCTTGATGTGCTGCATGGAATAGTGAGTGCCATGAAAAAAAGAACATGACCAATACCGACTGTGTTACTTATTCCGTCATCAAAGGTCGCAGGAGGGATGTCGGTTCCAAGCCAACTCGGAACCCATCCTGGTCGAAACCGTCCGCGCAACATGTACCCCCGGGATTCGAGGAACACTTGTCGGTCCCTCCACCAGATTTCATCTTCACTCAGTTTCCAGTGACCACCAGTAGGATCCGTGAAGACATCTGCTGAAAGGTGAGGCAGCGGAGACTGCGACGTGCTCATGTTGGTGTGGTTGAACAAAAGGGTGACCGTGGGAACTGATGCCATTCGTGGGCGCTTATAGGGCCAAATGTGGGCGTGCGATGACTTCCAAGAACCAAACACCGTTGCCATAGTATCTGCATTGTGTTGTTACCCTCCCATCATGCGCGATCGAAGATCTAAGGTACTGGATGGACAAATGTATGGGACAACGCTTGAAACAAAGAGCACCATTGTTGAATAGCCGACTGATTTGCTGGTGAACAGAAATCTCCCCCATCGCCGGCCTTACCAGCAACACCCATCATCCCTCGACAAATTCCCGTTCATAGAGCTAAAAGTTGAAGACATTGGTGTCATTAGGTTGCTGAGTTGCGCAACATGACTGATGTACGTTCCCTAGCGTCTTCCAAGTCTGTGACGACACCGGTTTGAACATTCCTAACATCTGACCTAGGTTAAATCACTGGCTATCGCACTGGCAAGCACCGAGGACAATCTAAAGGAGACAAAGAGAAACCATCTCGCTGGGGATCGCCTTGATCCACAGACTAAGGCGCATGAAACGCAGATGGAAAGGTAAGCGCTGTGTATCAAGTGGCATCCGATTTATGCCTAATGGTCGCTTCCAGAATCCGAAAAGAGTTCGCCATACTTAGCGCCAAACAAGCTAAGAGAGAAAATGCTTCGTTCCTCGCAAGGTACTTTAGCAGTCCCACCAATGCTGAGGTAGCCCTTGGGACAAAGATCCAGGATGGACTCAAAACTTTGAATGATAGAATGTCCGTAAGTACAGTTCGCCTTGTTTGGCTGCCATTCGCAGTTAATTCATTCCATAGATGACAACTGGGTGGCGGTTGACTGAAGAGAATTTAACTAGACTGGCATTTGGCGACAATATCCCCAAAGCATTGGCAGTCGATGATAACCGCATACTTGTCACGAGTCATCACTTGCTTACGCTGCCGAGGCAAGTAATGTGGGGCATTCCTGTGGCTCACGATGTAATGTACCGCAGTGATGTTAGACGTATGTGTTGTCTACTTGGAACCGAAATTGCCCACTAACGTGCAAATCATTCAGGTGAGACAATGTCAGAAGACTATGATCCGATGGGAGGCGTCGAGATGGTCTACGATGAGCTGTCATTCTTAATGTGGTGGTGCGCTGGCGATCGTGAATTACTTCGAGCATGGGAATCGAGTACGATCGCACTCCCAATTTCAGCACGGAACTGACATCCGCCTTCAATGCACTAGGTGACGATTTAGATGAACCCGAACACGACATTAAGCTCAAACTTAAGATCCTTGCCCGCAAAGTGGTGTATATTTTGGATACCTGCGCGGTACGATTCGATGGTGCTGTCGTAGTCCTTCGACACGCTGACCTTCAGCTGCAGTCATTAGAACGTCGCCTTAGCAAATATAGTCTGGAAGCACGAAGTTTGAAACGTCACGCACGAACCTTGGTTATTTTCCTGACAAGACATTATATCACATACCCTGATGACGTGGAAATGACCACAAAGCAAATCCACAAAGCTCGCTTGTAAGTCGACCGGATATACTGGCTTGTCTACATATTCACGCATCTACAGGTTGATCTCGTCTGTATCGAAGGTTGTCAAGACGGTCGATACGAGTTTCTCCTACGTCTCCACGCTCCCTTTAGCCAGCTCGTTTTACATTCGGCAATTCAACGTTCTTCACCAAAATACGGTAAAGCTTCTACATTACTTTGAGGTTTGGACCATTTAGCAGTGTCACCGCGTTCCAAACTCACAAAGTCTTTCATCAGGATTGGGAAGCAGGCCGACTGTTGCCCAGTGCTGTCACCGAAGAGAACGCTGACCTTCGTACGTCCCAATATATTCGTCATTCCAGCCTGTCGTTGAATTGAATTAGGCCAGGCTCAAGCGACACCATACCTCACTATCCCACTCGATCTGACTGGCCCACTGGTGAATGAGATTCTCGGAGAACTGGCCACAAGAGGAGAGTCTCCGTTGGACCAAGATCTTGTCATGGGCCATTCAATTATTTGCGCAGCTCCTGAGATTACCATTCAGAGAATATGGAGCCACGACAACATAGTTGCTGGTTCGTTCTCATATATGTCGTCTCTGACACACACTAATGTACTTTCAGAATTCAGAAAAATTGGCTTGCCTCACATTTTGATCCAGCACGACCTTTTGGAAGGCGAAAGAGCAAATATTGGGAATGGAGCGCACGGGAACGTCCGTCTCTCGAAGGATGAGGATGGCAAAATTGTAAGGCATTGACCAGACATTCACCGGCTTGCATCTGACAAGCTACAGGTCGCCGTCAAATCCATTCGCCCGTCCTTTAAAGCTACACCAGTGGTGACGGTAAGTAGCATCCCTCCGCAATGAAGCGTTTTTTAAAAACCTCAACCATCAGCGGATTGTGCGTGAAGCACAAATATGGCATGACCTCGACCACCGTAACATCTTAAAGCTTCGGGGTTGGGCTTCCACCTCCAGCCCCGAAGGGATGGTCACCGCATTGATTTCACCTTTCTGTAAACACGGAGATCTGAATAGGTATCTACGGGACAACCGCAACCTTTCGAGAACGTCCGAGTTATCATTAGTAGGTACCATTGTCCTTTTTGGTCGGCCAGGGTTCTTACCTTCCATGCGATGTAGTTATTGGGCATTTCAAATGGTCTAGACTACGGTAAAGTATTCATTCTTCCATATGACTTACTCATAATTACAATGGCGACTAGTCCATAACAAGGACATAACGCATGCTGACCTGAGAGCCGTACGGTTTTATTTTGATTCCATTGGACCCAATCTAAAATTTTACAGGACAACATCCTAATTGATGAAGATCTACAGCCAAAATTGGCAGATTTTGGGATCTCCCGTGCTTCGGTTGACAGGTCAGAGCCACGAGAGTTGACGAACATACGATGGTTGGCATATGAGCTGGTCGAAGATGGTGTGATCCAACACCGTGCAAACAAATATACTGATATGTATTCATTCGGGTGTGTATGTCTGGAGGTAGGAGTACCATACCACTGAGTTTAGCCTAGTATTGACGTCAGATTTAGGTATTTAGCAGAAAACCTCCCTATGCCGAGCTGGACGACAGTGGCGTCAAGAAGGCGAAACTGAAACACGAACCTCCGAAGCGACCCAAAAGCTTGCATATGGATGAATGCCTGTGGGATCTCACATGTAAATTCTTTCGTTTCTCACCAGCTACTCGCCCCACTGCTGCCGCCGCGTCTAGGGAAATTGAGCACATTATCAAATGGTATAATAATTTACACACCCATCCGCACTAGATACCGAGCAATTGGTGCATTTGCCTGCCCGGGAAACTATATATTCCTATTCCATGTATCTATCGCGGACTAGAGCAAATTATATATATTAGGATCCAAACACCAACCTCTTCAACGACCTCCCCGCCAGAAATCGACGAATTCGACAGAAACTACGCGGTATAACTACGTCATTCGAAGAAACCGATTGCAGAGTAGGACCCCCCCACCAACCGCTGTTTTGTGAATTTGAGTAAAAGAAACTGCGCGATATCACGGGTGAGGTGCTCACAAACGTTCTTCACAATGACCATTTCAGTCTATCTCCGAATTCATCTTCGAGTTCGAGGAGAAAATCTTCAGATATCTTCTTGCAGGATATTATTTCGAGACAATGCAGGCCATTTTCCGCCCGTCCTCGCAAAAACTTGTTGGCAAATGCTCCTAACGCGGATTCGGAGAAACCATCACAATTTATGAACCGGAGATGATCAAGGCATCTAATTCGTTCCCAATCACTATCAGGAAGCCGCCGTGCTGTCAGCATATCCAGATCTCGACCCATAGGTGTATCAAAGTGGACCGTTCGTATAATGTCGCAACCTTTCACTAGCTCATGTAGAATGCCAATTACGTCCACGCCCGTTGAGATGTGAAGTTTGATGGCGGGGCTGTAGGGGAAGAACCAATGTCTGGAAGTGTAAAGGAACTTATCCAGTCTTTCGCTGTTTATGGATAGTTCAAATAATGATGGCGTGAAGTGTACGAGAGCGTCGAATAGCAAGGCGGAATATTGCCTTTTTTCACCAATAATCGAAATGGCCAATCTGTTGATGTGTACGGAGTGTGGCTTTGGAAATGCGGTGCTGTCCAAAGGTAACGACTCATTTGTCACTACGCAGTCCTCCAGAGTCAAAGACAAGTCCATTACATTCGTCATTCCGTGCAAGGCATTGGTGAGATCCCCAATGCCCACCGCGTCCGTCCAAAGATCCAACTGGACGTAACTGAGCTGTGCTAGAAACCTGCTTCTCGCAGGTAACCCCAAAGCTTCAAGCCGAGATAGCTTGGGCATGGCAAATGCGGATAAGTCAATAGGGCAGGTATAAGTCAAGTGTTTCAACCGCGGGAAATCTGTTATACCAAGTCCTGTCATAAAAGATTTCGTCTCCACGTCGGGGATATTAAAGCTGGACCATCGGTGCGAGGTGTCCTTCAAGACCTTCAGAAACGACTCGGTATTTGAGCAATACATTACCCCGCAAACCTTGACTTCGAGATCAAGTCGACCTGATCGAGCAACAAATTCACGAATCTGACTTTCACCATCGTAGTCATCAACTGTTGTCCATAGTGATGGTGTTCGGAGTGCAATGCGGCGAAATCGATGGGAAACATGGGAGATCTGTATGGATGGAAAGACGGCATCCCGCGGCATCCTCATACGATGATAAAAAATAACGGCCAGTACGTTATCCGGAAGACGTTTGATTCCATCTTCGAGCACCAAAGGCATGCCCACTCTGCGGAGTGCACGTAGCCTTTGTTTGAGGTGCCTTCGAATGTCGTCCACGGCTCTTAAACAGAGTCTCGCATGTTCCATCTCTTTCCGGAGAGTTAACAACGGCTCTGAATATTGTGGATAATTTTCGACTGAACTATGTCGCCAAATCTATCGTTTGTCAGCCGTCCGAGGGATTCGAAAATAAACGCACGTTTTGTGTTGGCCATTGTCTCCACTAGCATCTGAAAGAGCGTCGGTCCATCCACGAGCATTCACCCGATTCAGAAGTTTCAACAAAGCGTGCAGGCCGTCCATACTGTATGGAAGGTGTGTGATTGGATGCACGCCAAATGTTGAACGTTCAAGTCCAATGACAGTTCGGGGTCTCGGTTCATTTTTACACCACCATTTAGGACGGACCCCTGTAGCACGGCCTCCTTTCGCGCTCTGGAGGTACCGTATATGGGACGATGTCCGCTCCTGAACGACGCGTCGCAGATGAAGAGACGCCTCTATTACGATCTAATGCTTCCGAAGACATTGTTAATGGTCTTGTAAAAGAAACCCCTCTGCCATGGAAGCAGTTTGGAATTGTGTTGTTTTTGCAACTCACGGAACCTCTGACATCGCAAGTTATCTATCCTTTCTTGCCTCAAGTACGTGTCGCAGCTGATCCTAAGTTTCACATTCTAACTAGCCTCAGCTCATTAGAGATCTTGGAGTAACTCATGGAGATGATACGAGAGTTGGATATTATGTTGGCACGGTGGTGCGTTTTAATGTTCTCGTAATTCTTCACTTGAGTCTCACATCATCATTTTGTTCAGCAATCCATCTTCTTTGCTGCCCAAGCTCTGACCGTGTTGCCCTAGAGCCGAGTTTCAGATCAAATCGGTCGAAAACCCGTCATACATCTTGGACTATTCGGTCTATCGCTCTCCGTGTACTGTTTCGGTTTATCAAAAACCTTCTTGCGTCCTCCTATCAGTCGGTCTATGGCAGGAGCCCTGACTGGAAATATCGGCGTCATAAAGAGCATCTCGGCTGAGTTGACGGACCATACGAATGTTGCGATGGCGTTTGCGTATCAGCCTATTGCATGGTCGAGCGGTGCGACTATTGGGTACGTCCGAGAAATTCGTGGTGAATCTTCGTATTGAAATTAAAATATCGGGAATAGACCTTTAATAGGGGGAGCGCTCTCTCATCCCGCGGAACGGTTTCCATCTGATTTCGGAGACTCTGAATTCATGAAGAGCCATCCGTACTTCCTTCCTTCCGCTGTTCCTGCAACACTTTCAGTCATTGCGTGGATGGTAACAATATTCTTCTCAGAAGAGGTGGGAATTCTCTCCATCCTCGCTGTTCATTCGTCTCACGTACCTATGTTATCACCTTTCAATAGACGAATCCGAGCTCATTTTCCTTCCGCCGCCTCTTCACGCGCAAGGAGCCGTGTGTTGCGCCAGCGACGCAACAGGACCTCTTAGACGCCTCAGGCCGGGGCAACACCCGCCCCTCATACCCAAGGTCATCCACCTCCCTTTCTCCATCCTCGTCAGCCTCAACAACACAACCCCAAAAGTGTACCAGCCCGTTCCACTCCGCTCCCTCTTGATACCTCGCGCCATAGGCGCAGCGGGTAGCTTAGCTCTCCTCTCGCGACATGACATCGCCTACCGCGCCATCCAACCCGTATTCTGGGCTATGTCATTCTCCTTAGGTGGGCTCGGTCTCTCACCATCAACCATCGGTGTCATCCTCGCGGTACTTGGGTGTGGACATGGCTTCTTCCAGGTGTTCTTTTTCGCGGATATCAATAATCATTTGGGGAGCAGGAAGTTATATTTAGTTGGGATGTTCTCGGCGCTGCGCTGAACATTGAAGCGCCGCTGTTTGTCGTGGGTCGCGGTACGAACTCAGGCGAGACCACCTTATTTACATGCATTGTCTCTCTCGTTCTCGTAGCGGAATTGTACTCTAGACCAATGAATGCGGATTTCAGTCAGACCTCACTCAAACCTACTCAGAATATTTTATGTCTGGCGTTTCAATGATTACAACGAGAATGTACATCCCAGGATACCGGAGACAAATGAAGGAGACCGTTTTAAACCGCTACCCAATCCCACAGAATTTGACCAGAAACGACTGTTGCAATGCGGTATAATACAACTGCGAAGATATACATCGAAAGAAGCGGTCTGATATATCGGTGGACTCTGCGCTTTGAATACAATGTGCCAATTTCAGTAAATGAGGTAGCCTATAACGGTGAAGGGTGAGTCACTCACGATAGTCATTCACAATGTCCATTTCAGACTGTCTCCAAATTCATCCTTGAGTTCGAGGAGAAAATCTTCGGATATTTTCTTGCAGGATATCAGTTCGAGGCATTGCAGGCCTGTCTTCGTCTTTCCTCGCAAGAATTTATTGGCAAATGCCCCTACCGCGATTTCGGAGAATTCATCGCAGTTAATGAACCGGAGATGATCAAGAGATCTAATTCGTTCCCAATCGTCATCACGAAGCAGCCGCGTACGGAACCTAACCGGGTCTACCGCTTTCGAAGTGTCGAATTCGATAGTTCGTACGATGTCACAACCTTTCATTAGATCCTGTAGAATGCCCATTGCTTCTATACGTGTTGGGATGTGAAATTTGACGATGGGGCTATAAGGAAATATTTGGAATTTGGAATTGAAGAGGAGAAAATCTGTGTTTTCGCTATTCATGGATAGTTTAAATGTTGATGGAGTTAGATGCATGAGAGCGTCGAATAACAACGCAGAATATTGACGCATTTCGCCAACAATAGAAATGGACAATCTGTCGATGTGAACAGAACGAGGCTTTGGAAATGCCGTGCTATCCATGGGCAAGGACTCATTGTCCACTGTGCAATGAAGTAGGTTCAAAGAGAGGTCCCGTATGTTTCTCATTCCATGCAAAGTATTGGCGAGTTCCGCAACACCCACTCCATCCCTCCACAGATGCAACTCAACGTGAGTAAGTTGTGGCAGAAACCCTCGTCCTGCAGGCAACAGTGAGCCATATCCTTCAAACTGAGATAGCCGGGGCATGCTGAATGTAGATAAATCGGCAGGGTAGGTATAAATTAGGTGACGCAATCTTGGGAGGTCGGTTATGCCAAGTCCAGTCATGTAAGTTTTCGTCTTCTCGTCGGGTATACAAATGCTGGTCCATCGGTGCGAAGTGCGTTTCATGCCCATCAGAAACGGCTCGAATTTTGAACCCCCAATCGATCCGTGCAATTTGACGTCGAGATCAAGTTGACCTGAGCGGGAAATAAACTCTCGAATCTGACCTTCTCCATAGGTTTGGTGAATTCGCGTCCACAATGTCGGTGTTTGGAGAGAAATTTGGCGGAATCGACGACACACGTGGGAAACATGTGTGCATGAAAATATTAAATCGTCCGATAGCCGCATGCTATGTCCGATTTCAAAAATAGTGGCCAAAACGTCATCCGGAAGTCGTTTGATTCCATCCTTGAGTACCAAAGGCATGCTGACTCTTCGAAGCGCACGCAGCCTTCGCTTGAGACGCTCTCGAGTGATATTCAAAGCCTCTAGGCAAGCTCTGGCGTCTGCGATCGCCTTCCGATGGGTTGCCAGAGGTTCCGGATATGGAAGAAAGCTTTCGTTTGATTCGCCTAATCTACGTTGCCACAGTCACTCCATCAGACTTAGACAGAATTTCAAAGATTGAAATAGACGCACCCCTCGGATTTCAGTGCTCCGCTGACATCTGCTTGGCTTGCGAAAGCATCCGACCATCCTGTGGCTTTGGCCCGTGTTAGAAGTTGCAGCAGGCGGTCCAGGCCGTACATTTCCAATGGAGTGAGAATGCCATCTTTCTTGTCCATGGTTCGATGACTATAGGGCACTAAAGGACATGAAACGATAAGGAGAATACCGATTGCGTCGGAACAATGATGTGACTATCTGTGACTTGGTGACAGCATGACGATGTTTTGTGCGAACACGCTGCTACTGTCAAAGCAGAGCTCGCAATCACGTAAACACCCTCCTGCTTATTATAAAACGATATCGGGAATCGAAGTAAATTTAAATTACTGAATGCGTTCTACGTCTGAGGTGCCGTTGATTTTCAGGTTGTTCCGTTAGATATCACGCTAAGGTTCATCCTCAAGCTGAATTCCATCCCCGTCTATCAGGTATGAACGTTCCACATGCAGATTTAGGATCTATACGCAAAATGGAAGTATCTCCGAAAAATCCACACGAACGATCTTGCACGGCACTTATAGAGCGTGACAAGATCTGGAATGCGCACAATAAATGCACAGATTTTGTGAGACGAAAAACATGCACCTAGAAAATATCACTACGTCGTTCGAAGAAATGCATTGCCGAGTAGGACCCCCACCGACCGCTGCATTTGTGAATTGAATTCAAGAAACGGCGCGAAATGACTAGTAAGGACCCACGAAATTGGTTCACAACGTCCACTTCAGTCTGTCCCCGACTTCGTCTCTGAGGTCGAGGAGAAAATCTTCGGACATGTTCTTGCACGATAGAATTTCGAGCGACTGTAATCCACTCTCTTCTTTTGTGAGCAAAAGTCCTTTGGTAAATTCTTCAAACACCTGTTCGTTCAAGCTATCGAAGTTTTTGAACCGAAGATGGCTGAGAGATCGAAGTCTTCGCCAAACTTTAACTCCGAACTTCGGCATTCTCGTCCCAAACATGGCATCTTTTGAGGATGCGTCAAAATGGACCGTGCGTACAATGTCACAGCTTTTGTCTAGATCAGCCAAGGTTTCTAATACGTTGATAGGTTTTGAAGTAGTAAGTTTGATTGTGGAACCGTAAGGGAAGATCTGGCGTTTTGAGTTACGGAAGAACTCCGCCGGCCCCTCGTCGGATGACGATAATTCGAGCGTCGACGGCGTAAGATGCATCAGAGCGTCGAATAATATTGCAGAATATTCCATTTCCGCTCCGTAAATGTGTATCGTCAACTTTTCGATGGGAATGGAATGAGGCTTTGGGTATGCTGCAGTATCCAAAGGTAAATTCACATCTTCGGCCAACTTGCAGTAATTCAGATCCAAGGATAGATCCTGTAACTTTTTCATGTCATGCAATACCACTGCGAGTTCCTGAATATCCACAGAATCTTCATAAATATTCAGTTCGAAATGAGTCAGCTGCGACAGAAGCGGGTTTCCTGCGGGTAAAAGCCACGACCATGCCTCAACGTGAGTTAGCGCGGGCATGCTCCATGTGGAAAGGTTGACTTGGCAAGTATGGGCGAGGTGACGCAGCCGTGGGAGGTTGGTTATACCAAATCTCGTCATTGCTGATTCTATTCCACTCTCTGGAATGTAAAAGCTAGACCATCTGTGCGAATTCTCCCCCAAGAGTTGCAGGAAACTCTCAGTTTGTGAGGCAGTAACATTTGACAACCCGTCAACATCGACGTCAACATAAAGTTGACCTGAGCGGGAAATGAATTCACGAATTTGACCTTCGGAGTAGGTTTGCTCAAATCTCGTCCATAGCAACGGCATTTGGATCGAAATACGGCGGAATCGACGAGAAACATGAGAAACATTCAGCGAGAATTGGGATCCATCCATAATGAATCCTTTTTCAAAAATAATGGCCAATACTTCGTCTGGAAGACGTTTGGCTCCATCTTCGAGCACCAAAGGCATGTTGACTCTGCGGAGTGCACGAAGCTTTCGCCTAAGGTGCTCTCGAATGACATCTGTAGCCTTAAGACAGGCTCTTGCGCGTCCCATCTCTTGTAGGAGAGTTAAAAGCGGCTCTGAATATGCAAGAGAACTCCTATTTGAGCTACGTCGCCCAGTCGATCCGATGTCAGACGTTGGCGGTGCGAGACTGGACTGAGAACAAACCCCACTCTTTCTGTGGCTCTTCGTCCCCACTGGGATCCAAAAAAGCGTTGGTCCATCCCTTGGTCTTCACTCGCGTCAGGAGTTTCAACAACGCGTCCAGGTCGTCCATGTAGCGAGTGCTGGTTGCGAATTGACATTTCGGGGTCGTGGTTCATTTTTCCAAGTGCAGGACCCCTTGCACCAGAGCCTTCTCGTTGTGCAACTCCTTTCGTTCGGCGACGTATTCACATAACAGGACCGCATGTCTGGGGTGAATACATATTATATATATACGATTTTTCGGGTAATTGCCCGATTTTACAAGCAACTGTGAAATCTGTACCTCGGGCAACGATGGGAAGATTACAGTACGGACAGAGGCTAATCCCAGCACAGAGCATTGGGAATCTGGAGAATGAGAGCCAGAAGGAAAGGAATGGGCAAGATTTTTATCCATCAAACACAACCGTGCAGACACAGCGGCGCAAAGGTTCGTCCGAACTTCAAGATCGCATAACATTCTGACACATTCCGATTGAATAAATAACTTGATTAGACGGGTACAATTACATTCTGTCCAATTGTTGTCAAATTAGTGATGGAGCAAGTAGTTGGAAACCGATTGAAGGTGATTAGACGCACAGAAAGACGATCACGAGGTCCATTTTAATCTGTCACCAACTTCTTCTCCGAGTCCGAGGAGGAAGTCTTCCGATATCGTTTTGCTGGAGACGATTTCGAGTGACTGTAGACCATCTCCCACCCCAGCGCGCAGAAGTGATCTGACAAGTTTTTCTACTTGGTATTCAGGAAATAGTTCGCAGTTCTCGAACCGGAGATGACGGAGAGATCCAAGGTGTTGCCGATCCCCAGCTAAAAAATGTGATAAGCGGCTCAAATCGGGATTCGCATGCTGAATATCCACATGGAGAGTGTGTAGAGTATCGCACATCTCCAAAAGACCAGACAAATCCATCAGATCGGCGTGGCAAGTGATGCGATATCTCATTGTTGGGCCACGAATTTTGGCCTTTCCGTCGGAACCAACGAGGAAATTCAAGGGCGTGAATTGCGAGATATCAACAACCGATGGTGCCAGATGCCGGAGAGCGTGAAATAGTAATCTGGAGTATTTCACAGCTGTGTCAGTCATAGAGTTTGCTACCTTGTCGATGTGAACGGAACGTGGTTTTGGGGAGGATAGCCAGAGTAGTATCCGTCAACGACATTTCTTCCGCCAACCTGCATCCGTATAGTATGAGTGAAAGGTCTTGTAAATTCGTCATACCGAGCAGGACTAAGGTAAATTCCTCAAGGTCTACTAAGTCCCTCGCCATGAGAAACTTAAAATATGTAAGTTGTGAAAGATGGGGTTACTTCCAGACAAAAGCCACCTCACTCCATCAACATGAGATAGCATTGGGGTCTTCCATATGGACAGGTCGACATTGCAAGTATGGGTGAGGTGGCGCAGCCGCGGAGGTTTGTTATACCAAGTCTAGTCATCGATGTTGCGATAGCGCTTGTGGGAATGATAAGGCTGGACCACCTGTGGGAAGTCTCTCCCATGAGTTTTAGGAACGATTCGGCAGGAATACGCGACCAGTGGTCAAGATCGACGTCGAGGTCTAGTTGACCTGAGCGGGAAATGAATTCACGAAGTTTTCGTTTGCCGAAATCATTCCGAAATCGTCTCCATAACAACGGGGTTCGGAGGGAGATGCGGCGAAAGCGGCGCGAGACACGAGACACGCTCAATCCAAATTCAAGTTCGCCCGCCTTAACCTCACTGGTGCGATGGCCCATTTCGAAAAAGATGGCCAATACATCGTCAGGAAGTCGCTTAATCCCGTCTTGAAGCACCAAGGGCTTGCTGAGCCTTCGAAGAAAACGTAACCTTTCCTTGAGTCGCCTCTGTGCTTCATTCGAAGCTTTCAAGCAAACTCTAGCTTCCTCCATATCCCTCCGTAGGGATAAGAGAGGCTCTGAATATGGCGGATCACTTCCACTGACGATCAGCCCTATAATGTCTGGGATAAGACATAGACAGCACGCACGAGTTCTGAGAGGCACTGGAGAAATAGCGATCCTCAGGAAACGCTTTGTCCCACCCATTGTCCTTCACACGCGTCAGAAGTGTCAGAAAGTCGTCCAGACCGTGCATGGGCGAGTAGTTGGTGGCAAGAAACTCGTTGCGTCGAATGTGACCAGGAATTTGTCACGCGTGACTGCTCATTTGAACACTTGAACCTCTTCGTCAACACGAAATTCGGCATTACATATCTTTCCTATTAAAATCTGGGGCATTTCTGCAAATATAGTGATACCTTTAGCATGGAGTGGTCATGCGCTGGTATGGGGTGGTGATGTCGTACTTCTCGTCGAGCTTGATGTCTCGGAGGATTTCAAGGTCCCGCAACAGTTCCTCGTTGGACCGCTAAGCATCCGCGACATATCCGCTATGACGTCTTCCTCCGCTTCCTCTGGGTTATCCACAGCTTGGAAATATGACAGCTTCCTGGATGGATGTCGATCGATGACGACACTATCCGCGCAACAGCCCTGAAACAGATCTTTTCTCTTTGGGTGGGAGGTGCGGAAGGATACTGCTGTGTTACTCGACGCCCGTAACTCTCCGCTTCATGGCTGGGTGCTCGATTTCTTGCATCGCATGACGACGTACGCGGATGACGATCCATCATGTTCCTGTGTACAACCTTCACTCCTAGCTAAGACAAACCGATATCCGCTATTTATCGCTTTTACGTTGATCTATAAAAGCTGGAAGGTGTAGAATTTGAAGTCCAACAACAAGCCAACGAAATCATCATGAAGACCTTCTCCACCCTCACCAACTTCATCGCCCTCGCTTTCCTCGTTCCCATCACGTCCGCAAATGTCACTCCCTTGCAACACCGATCGCTCAAAACCAACCTGTTCCCATCAGGTTATACGTATGCCTCAGGCTTCACTACTGCGTCTGGCGTCTCCGCCAATGGCGTCACCCCCGTTGCCCTCTCCGATTCGGTTCTCAACGTGATTAAAGCTACGTCTGGACTCACTCACAATGTAGTGTCGCAAAACGGCAAGACAGCATGGGAGGCTGTGTACCCGAAGGGTTCGTATAATCCAAGCGGAACTCCAAAGGGAGGCTTTGGCTTTTATTTGGGCGGAAGTGATAAGTTCCAAACTGCCGTTCAAGGCGGAGCGAAGCAGGTGATTTTCGGATACTCTGTGATGTTCCAAAAAGGATTTCAGTGGAATATGGGCGGAAAGCTACCTGGCGGATGTGAGTTTTTGAATCTTTCATCGCCTGCCGAGAGGCGTCTGACTCTGTTCATCATAGTTGGAGGAATTGGGGACTCCGCATTCGGTTGTTCCGGCGGTCGTCAAACAGACCGCGAAGAATGCTTCGACCTTCGTCTCATGTGGAGGTAGGCAACCTTATCCTCTTTTGTTTCTTTTATCACTGTCCACAACTGACTACTCCGCTCCACAGGTCAAATGGTAAAGGCGAGCTGTACGACTACCTCCCTCTCACGTCGACCAACGCCAAAGCCCTCTCCACAGTCGGTCCCGAAACCATCCTCAACTCCGATTACGGTTACTCCGTCAGTCGAGGTTCGTGGACGTTCCCTGCCGGTCAATGGGTAACCGTCGCCGAGAGGATCAAGATGAGCGACCCGCACAAGGCTAATGGTACGCAATTCTCCTTGGATATGTTAATTTCATCAGGTAGACACTTATTCGCCTCTGGTTTTAGGAGAAGTACAAATTTGGATCAATGGAAATTCAGTCATCAACGTCAAAGGACTGGAATTCCGCAATACAACGGACTCGGTTATCCAAGGCATGCACTTCCAGATATTCTTCGGCGGTGAGTGTCTTTGTGCTTTTCGCTGAAGGTTTACTTATTTCGTTGTGCATCACAACGAACTTAGGAAGCACGTCAGATTGGGCATCTCCGATTAACCAAAAGGCGTGGTTCGCGGACGTGTCTGGCGCTGTCATAATTTGAGTTACCATCATTGGGCGTACTATATAATACACATTTGTACTTGTAATTTCAAGATGTAACCGACCATCTTGTTGGCGCCGTATGGTACACTAAGATTTGCACAGATGGGAAATTTTCAGCAGCATGAGTAAGTGCTCCGCCGATGAGGGGGCTACATGTCAATAATCAGGAGTTTTCGCCGCCAACGATCGAGGGTTCATGTATGTACCCAACGGTCGCGCCACTTGACTGAGCAATAGGTTGGTACGCAAATGCATGAGCAATTTTTGTATGGTCTGTCAATTCCGCCAACAGGCTTTTGACGACACCAATATTACCGTTCAATGCGCCAGCGATGAAACGGCTAATTAGGAAGCCAAAGAGACTTCGTGACAATCCAAAAATATACATTGAGGACGAATGACCAAATAGTCCAACGAGGATGATAGGCTTTCTTCCGATCTCATCTGATAGACGGCTCCAGCTCAGTATAGTGAGTGCCTGAGAAGCGAAGAAGATGGATTGCTGTGGAACGGATGATATGGGGTTGGTTGAAGCCTTCAAGAAAGTCGCCACGTACTATCATTCCAACGTAATATCCGATTTTCATATCATCTCCACGAGTGACTCCAAGCTCTTTGATTAACTGAGTAATTCGAATAGAAAGTCAGGATTGTGATACAGACGACGGCATCCGCTCACTTGTGGGACGAGCGGCGAGATGACGTCTTCCGCCACTGACTCCGCAAATTGGATGATTAACACAATCCGGAATTGCCTCCATGGCAGAGAGGTCTCTTTGTGCGGCCCGTCACCTAAAGCACGCGATGACAGCAATGGGGTTTCTTCGTCGCACCGTGGCATAAGGGGCATTCAAAACCACGCAGTTCGACATCCATCCTAAATGATGCGTCATTACACTCCAGGCCGAGGGTTCCACACAATCTGAACTCGGGGTGATGGCGAGATGAAGGCGAAATCACCTAAGGGCATGATCATCCGGTGGGGCGAATGCGGTCCCAGCTAGTCGTACCAATGACACATCGCCGAAATCGTTCCAACCATTTTCAGGATGTGACGACAAATGGAACAGTAACTGGTGAACTCCGAGTTGCGCTGGGCGAAAAAAATATCAGAATATCAGTCCATCCAAGGCGACTGAGGTCCAGACCAATTACAAGGCCCATGCGCAACGGCGAGGAGGTTCCAGCTAGTTTCAAATTTATCTGAGTCTATGATGGTCAAACGCCATGACAATTTGCGGAGTTTCGATTCAAGACTCACAACTTGCGACGCATTAGCATCGTTCCACTCAAATGGAACAACACTGGAAACAGGTCAAGCAAAATGATGGACCATGAAAGCACTGGTCTGCAACGTCACAAGTCAGGGTGACATTCCGCGGCGAGAATTGAAACTCCGATTAATTCTGCCGGACTTTCAACCACAGCGCTAGCTCTTGCATTCATGAAGAGTGGACCATCGAGAGTGTAAGCTGTTTGCCGGCATTCGATCGCGGTGAGGTTTCCGGCCTTTCTGGGTGCTTTGTATTGGGTATTGCGCAGTGGACGAGCTTTCGTCAATGTTATACCACGTTCACCCAGCATCGACGAATCGACTTGCACTGGATTGTGTGCAATCTGCGCGGGATCACGTCATCTCTCTCAGCTGTGTCTGGCGATATATTCAAGTTCATCCTTAGGCGAACTCGCCCCGAACACGGACGTCCGTCTCGCCGCATGGACGGATCTACAGTGCTGTTAGGCGGACTTAGGCGGCGATGTTAATATCGATTCAATTCTTCTAAGCTGCAGTGGAGGTATGATAAAAGTCGGAGCAATAGCATTTCCCAGCAGTCGATACCTTCCAACGTCGCTCCATGATAATGATTGACGAAGAAACTCCATTATTACGCTCTTCTTCAGACGACACGATTCCTAGAGAGACACCATTACCCTGGAAACAATTCTCGATCGTGTTGTTCATTCAGCTTGCAGAGCCATTGACGTCCCAAGTGATCTCTCCATTTGTCCCGCAAGTACGGAAACCCGCATTTTCTGTTGTTCAATGTACTGATCGTCCCATCGAAATAGCTCATCAGAGATTTGGGTATTACTGGTGGTGACGACGCCAAAATTGGATATTATAGTGGGATAATGGTATGTACTGATACTGATAGTTTCTCCATCGTTATCTGACTAATGTGTTACTATCAGCATTCAGTATTTTTCATTGCTGAAGCCGCCACGGTTTTATATTGGAGCCGGCTATCTGACAAAATAGGCCGGAAGCCCATCATTCTCACTGGACTTTTTGGACTGGCGTTGTCTATGATCTGCTTTGGCCTTTCAACCACGTTCTGGG
Source organism: Rickenella mellea (assembly GCA_004355085.1). NCBI lineage: Eukaryota > Fungi > Basidiomycota > Agaricomycetes > Hymenochaetales > Rickenellaceae > Rickenella > Rickenella mellea. Next base: position 110,000 of record ML170198.1, read on the forward strand.
GATACATCATCAGTCGAAGTTTGGCTGGCGCGCTGAATGGAAATATCGGCGTCATGAAGAGCGTTATGGGAGAACTCACAGACTCAACTAATATTGCCCGTGCTTTCGCTTATTTTCCGATCGCATGGTCGACTGGTGCAGCTATAGGGTGAGTTTTGATACACGTCTGATCCCCATCTCGAATCTGACATATTTATAGCCCACTCAGGCCATCTGAACGTGCTGAAAACTTACGCTTACCTTTTGCCTTGTTCATTCTCCGCCTTGTTTTCTAGTACTGCCTGCGTTTTAACATACCTCTTCTTCAAAGAGGCAAGTCTTCTTCTGAATTGCGATAAATCATGCTGATACGCCTGCCATTCAGACAAATCCTACCGAATTTCTTCGCGCTCTCACCTCTCAGAAGGCAACGCTCAAGCGGAAGGACTCATGTGATGAAATACATTCTCCAGCTTCACCTCTTTCATTTGACCCCCCATCGAAGTTGGCAGAGGTTAATGATAATCTTTCACTACCACTCCTTCAGGTGCTCACACCGCGCGTCCTTATTTCCGCCGGAAATTATGCCATTTTATCTCTCATCGACATAGCCTTTCGCACTTTTCAACCACTCTTTTGGGCGATGCCAATTGAACTCGGCGGACTAGACCTTAGCCCTCCGAGAATTGGGATCATATTGGGGTTCGTTGGAGTCGGAAATGGATTATTCCAAGCTCTTTTATTTGCGGATTTCCACAAACGACTGGGTACCAGGACCATGTACCTTGTTGCCGTGGCTGCACTTTTCCCGATTATAGCATTGTTTCCTCTTACGAGCTTTTTGGCGAAGTCGTATGGAGTAGGGGCGATGGTTTGGATCACTGTAGGACTACAGCTCACACTGATGCCGCTATTTTACAGCTCCTTCGGTACGTACCATGTCATGTTCATCATATCCACCCGTAGGTTGAGCAATTTTATAGGTTGCGTCTTCATGTATGTCACGGCATCGTCACCGAACAAGAAATCCCTCGGAACCATGAATGGTTTTTCGCAGACACTTGTATCAATTACGCGTGGAATTGGACCCTCGCTTGCGAATTCGCTATTCTCATTGTCTGTTGAGAATAAATCACTGGGTGGATTATTCGTATACCACGTTCTTATTATTATCGCGAGCCTGACATTTATAGGTGGAACATTGCTACCGAAGCAAATGTGGAACAGTAGGAGTTGCACCCTGTAGCGGCACCGCATGTACATACTTGGCTAAATATAATGCGTTCCTCCCAGAAGACGGTCCAACCACTATACGCTTTGACGGTACGACGCAGCTTCCATAACGACTTTGGGTACGTAGTTTTTCCATCATTTCATTTATGCAGTTGGAGCAGGACACGAACATGCAGCTATCGCTCTCATTCAACTCGATGAAGATCACCAAGATATATTTGAATAAAGCAAACAAACCTCCTTACAATCCGATTGACGTTGATTCTAACCCAGTCAGTACTGATGTTGTGCTTGGGAATTCATGCTAACAAGTAGCTTCTCGCCGTACACCGTGTGCCGTGACCTGTACGCGAGTTTGCCACTTGCAGTACCAGTGGCCTTACCGGGACGCTCCTCTCATGTGCCCGGCGCCCGCTAGGTAACGACAGTGGCTTTTTGGGACAATGGGTCTCATTTTTCAAATTCTTGTGTTGGTGTGTAATAGATGTGAGAGGTGTGATCGATGGTGATCCCATTGTTACGTCACATCACCAGTCCCTTTCCCCTTTTTTCACCATCCTCCGCACACCAGGCAGCACAGTTATTGGGCTCTAACTTCACGCTTACGTCTCAGACTTATTCAAGTTCGATGGTTGACGAAAAGCACATCGTATTCCCTATCGCTATAACTTGAAATTCAAATTGCTGGAATGGATAAGTGGAAATTCGCTCTTGACCGTTTTGAATGGAGCGGCCCGAACTTGCGGCGACATCACGTATTGACTCCCCGGCTCACATCTGTCGAAACGTCCGATGACTCTCAACCATCCCGCATCACGCCGGCTGAGCGCCGTAGACGTAAACTACAAGAATAGTATTTTCTTGGGACTCGGTAAGCTTGAACCCCTAACTCGATTCTAGAAACTATTTCAATGGGATTCACACAAGTAGGTTGATGCGAACAACTTCTCACTCTATTACTGTACGTCGGCCGATTAATGCCCTTAATGTGATTGTGGACGGGAAGTCGGCGTAAATGTCTAATTTAATCAACGCTGTCGAACAAAGTACGTCTACTGCCCATTCCGAGTACGCATCGACTTCCTCTGCTTAGTCTGCTACCCCCGTTCTTATCTCCTGCCATTATGTCTCCATCCTCAGAGGCAGTCGTCGACGAGGAGTCTCCGCTATTGCGACCTGCTCACGATGCTCCCGCCAAGGAGACACCGTTACCATGGAAGCAATATTCCATAGTTCTCTTTCTTCAAGTCGCCGAGCCATTGACATTTCACGTAGTGTCGCCTTTCCTCCCACAAGTTAGTTCGTTTCCTCAATCAACCGTATGTCCTTCTGAAAGTAGATCATGGCGTTCAATAGCTCGTGCGAGAATTGGGGGTCACTGGAGGAGATGACAAGAAGTTGGGATACTACGTTGGATTGGTGGTACGCTCACAGCCCACATCAACTCCTCAATCAGATCTGATATCTGATATGCGCCGCATTCAGCATTCAGCATTTTTTGCCACTGAGACCTTGACAGTCTTGCACTGGAGCCGTGCATCCGACTACATTGGCAGAAAACCTGTGGTTGCTACCGGATTGTTCGGGGTATCGCTCGCTATGTACATCTTCGGCCTGTCGAAAACCTTTTGGGCGTTATTGATCAGCCGATGCTTGGCTGGCGGATTGACTGGCAATGTGGGAGTTATGAAAAGTGTTATGGCTGAGCTAACAGACTCTACGAATGTCGCTCGCGCATTTGCCTACTCGCCTATCGCATGGTCTACCGGAGCGACATTGGGGTACGCTTTTACACATCTTCGAACATCTGAAACGTGTTAAATATCCTTGTTGCTTCCAGTCCGCTCGTCGGAGGTGTATTCTCTCACCCTGCGGAGAACTTTCCTCGCGTGTTTGGCGGTTCAGAGTTCTTGAAGACATACCCGTACTTCCTTCCATGTGCCATCGCCGGGACGGCTACTCTAATCGCAGGCGTAATAACCGTGTTGTTTTTTAAGGAGGTAAACAACGCGCCATTTTTTCGTGTGTGTCTGATACTGATAGCATTCACAGACGAATCCGACTTGTGTTACATTTTGGAGCCTTGTGAAACGCGAGAAGTCACCGCCCATTCTTGCTGCACGTCATAAAACCGATTCTTCGGGAAACGTTATCATATCGGAAAATATTCTTGACGGTGTTCACAACGACGAGCCTTTGCCTCTCCGTTCTCTGCTAACACCACGAGTTATCGCCGCCGCCGGCAACTACGCAATTCTGTCATGGATCGAAATTTCATTTCGTGCAATCCAAATTATGTTTTGGGCGATGCCTACTGCGATTGGTGGTCTAGGCATGTCGCCGCGAGCGATCGGTACATGGCTCGCACTTGTGGGGTTGTCAAATGGGGTCTTTCAAGGTCTTTTCTTCGCCGATATCCACAAGAAAGTTGGAACAAGGACGCTTTATTTATGCGGGTTGAGTTCATTCTTTCCGATGTTCGCGCTGTTCCCCATCACGGGTACCGTCGTGAAGGTATACGGTATTGGCTGGGTAGTGTGGGTCTTGGTAGGCATGCAGCTTACGCTGTCTCTGTTTTTCACAGTCTGCTTTGGTTAGAATCCCCGTTTTCGAACCGTTCCCGCGTCTCGTTAATATTTTTCTCAGGTTGCGTATTCATATACCTCACTGCAGCGTCACCCAACAAGCGATCGCTGGGTGGGACAAACGGCATTGCCCAAACGCTCGTTTCCATTACGAGATGTATTGGTCCAGCCTCTGCGACGTCGTTATTTTCCCTCTCCCTCGAACACGGATATCTCGGTGGGGTGCTGGTGTACTATGTCATGATATTGCTGAGCATGGTTGCATTCGCAGGAGGGTTGTACTTGCCCAAAAAGGTCTGGGATCGTGCTCAATATTAAAAGTCTTGATCGCCGGACTCAACTGGTTCTCATTCATCAATGTATTTAGATGTCAAAACTCTGTTCCACATTACAGAAATCGTGATTCATTTTGATAACAACATCTTCCACTACCAGGGAGTAGTCATATATTGTCGTGAACTAAGCAGTATAGCGTAAAACGTGATCTGAAAGCGAAAGGTAGAGCACAACCCCGACAAGCCACACGAAACAAGCCAAAAAAAAAGGAATGAATCAATTCTTCAGGGGTAGATCTGGCTCTCTGGTGCGCATGCGCGCAGGGTCTTCATACTTGCGTTCGATGTAGCGACAAACGGGATAAACCACCGCCGTAAATGCGCAAGAAAGCTCGAACCCGATATCGCCTCCGAACTCAGGCAGTCCAACTACGCGATATTCTCGGTCAGTAACCAATAGCGAAAATGACGATGAGAAAGAAAGGAACGCACTCTTCCGACCGAGAACCCCGATATACCAAAGTGCTGCCATACCGAGAACGGCTCCGGCCACTCCGCAGCCTAAGGCGATGAATGCGGCAATGCCGAGGGGAAGGTTCTCTGGGTTGTTGTAATCGTTCGGGTTGTAGTTCGACCATTGCCCTTTGCGGAAGAAGAGATGCTCTTCGATGAGAATCGTCGTGAAGATCGCGAGCCAGTACTAGGGGTGGTGATGACGTTTTAGATCGGATTTGAAATGAAGGAAAGGAAATGGACATACGGAGAGAAGGACGAGAAGAGTATCAAGCCAGGACGTGAAATGGCTAGCGCCAACGATAGCCAGGATGACGTAGACGATTGTCCCAAGTATAACCAAAAACATTCGCTGAGTAAACATATAAGACACGATAGGGAAAAGAGAGAACCAAAAATTCTCACAGGAATGGCTTGAGCATACTTCCCTAGTACCTGGAAAGTGAGAGCGAAACTGTACATATTCGGAATGTCTACAGTTGAATCGATCGTTAGACTCTGAAACAGGACCAGGGTAGCGTATTACTTACTATTTCCGACAATGCTCAGAGCAAGGAGAACCAAGAGGAATTTCCCGAAACCGCCAGCTCGACTGAGGGAAGCTCCGAGAAGACCGCCGACGCCACCATCGGTGAATTCTTGTTGCCAATCTTCGCGGGTCACGGTAGTCATAGCAGCACCCAGGCATTCGATGAGGATGCAAGGCTATAACGGCGCGTTACTGCGCATCCTTTCCTGAAGCGTGACGTGCACTCACGATGTTAAGGCCGGCGTATGTCAGGGTGAATACTTTCCAGGCGGAGACGTCTTCGGGGAAGTTCACCGTGTAATCTATTCCACAGTTTTAGTCACGAACGTCGCGTGAACAGCTCATGAGCACGTACCAGCCGCCAAACTTGCCCACCCAAGTCCAAATCCAACCACACTCGCACCGAAGCTCAGCACGCTAGCAGCCTCCACCGGTCCAGTCCCAGCGAATGATCCAGATGTCATGTACTTCGCGCTCAGTCCCAAACTGATCAAGAATATGATAGCAGTTGGGATCCACGTGTACCGCTCATAAAGATGGACATAACGATAGCCGAATAACGCGCAGACCATGGTCATCGCGGCGATGATGAGGATCGCTACGGCTTCTGGGATCTTGTTGTGTGTAGAGACTGCGCGCAGGGTTTGACCTCCCACGATACCTTCGAGAAGCCCGTTGAGCGGCATTTAAGGATATGAAATAAAGTAACTTACTGTTGATTGTGGACCATCCTACGCACGCGATGATGTTGAGGATGACCGGAACCCAAGCGGCTGCGAGGATAATGGAATGAGATAAGACGGGACTTCATTGAAGCGGTGAGAGTGTGGACCCACTGTAGTAACCGAAGCTGAAGCGGCTGATGGTCATTTGACGTAGACCGAGGCGTGGTCCCCACACGGCGAAGTATGCGACGGGGAGGGTGGACAGAAGGTTGAAGAACAGGATCGTAAGGCATGATTCCTTCAGACCGAGTTCGAAGACGGTTGGACCCAGAGTGCCTAGCGAGAATGTCGAGACCTGCAATGAAGAACGAGCGAACGTTAGTCAAGGATGATGGCGAGGTGGATATGGGAGACGTACTGTGGTGTTGGCAGCCAACCACCTGCGAATGATGGTTAGGTAGGGTGTAGCTAGAGGTCACACGATAACTCATACATGGTCATAGCATCCCAGAGATCCCAAGTGCTCGTCGCAGTGCGGTCTTCTGGCCGGATACGTTCGATTCCGCGAACTTCAACGCCAAAACGATCCACATAAAGCACAGCGGCCCATAGCTTTGCACAAAAACACCATGAACACCGCGATAGACGACGACAGCTTTTACATAGACTACGTACCTTGCCGATAAATCCAGTCCTGTGGACGCTGATACCTTGCGTCTCGAGGATCTCAGCCTCCTTGACGATGACCGACGGGGTATGGGACCCCTTCTCGCTGTCGGAGTAGTCTTTTTCTTTTGAAGCCATCGTCGTTCGAGTGAAGGAGGGTTAGAGACGCCAGAAGTTTTTTCCATGGTGCGCTTGATATAAATACTCCCCCATCCCGCAGGTACATGTGCTATCGCACGGCGTTCCTGATGGGAGTGGTCCTTCGAAAGATAAGAACTGCAAGGGGATAAGAACTGAATTGAAAGATCATCGGGAGCTTCTAAGGTTCTGTGTCGTCGTTGAGGTCTTCGCAGTCAACCGTCATCGACGAGAAGGACGTATATGTCGCGTTAGAGGCATTGCGCAGGAGGCAGAGCAACGTTCGGTTTTTACCGAATTCAGCCACAACGCTTTTTTGCCTTCGGCATGGCGTTCGGCACAGTGCCATTTTTGGTCCCGCACATCTAAAATTGGCTGGCGCCAATTAGAAGACCTGATAACAAAATTCGAAAGCGCTAGACTCGGACGGGAGCTTTTCCTTTCATATCGCTGTGAAGTGCCTTGTAGATCCAGAGAATTTCAGTTGCGGAACGGCTCCAGTGGATGGATACCAAGTGGAAACCATCGGACTCAGACGATGCGGACGATGCGGCTATAGTGAAAGAGACTGGCTGTACAAATTGCGTCACGGAAGTCCGACGGAGAGCCTCTGTCTAACCGCTTCGACCCATCATCAAAACCCTGCACTCGAAGATGACACCCAAACAGAATCGAGGAAAGCCTGCAACGCGAATGAATTGAACGTGAAGATCTCAAGAAGAGAGAAGGTGCGATACGACGCGGACACTTCATTTCGATCTGCAGAGAAGATTGATGTGTTGATGGGTGATGCACGTCGAGCGATTTTCATTCATAACGGGGACGGAACGATTAACGGGAACGAAGGACTTCCGCTGACAGTAAATTTTCGTTTTCGTTTTGGGATCGGTGATGCCGCGTACGTACGTACGAGCAACGCGAGCTCGGCCAAGATATCGTAGAGTAGAACTACGCGAGTATTACATCAAGGACGAGGATGGTACTGATGACCGAGCACGAGGATTTGGGAACAAAGGATGTCGAGGGAGAGGATGGATATTCGGAAAGGAGTGGCTACTTTGCATTTCGAAAGACGGACGTGGAAACGGTGATGTATGTATGGAATGATAAATGTCGTAGATTATTATTGACTACTGACGAACGAGAGGTTGTTGAGAACCAAAGTGTCGATTAGGACGTATCGTAGATTCGTAGATGTTATTGCTTGTTCTGGTCGCATCCTCACTGATTCTTGCACTCCTCGGCGTTGACGTTCTGCGCGTTCGCGCCTCCTGCACCGGCTCCGCGACCTTTGGGCGGACCACGACGTCTCGCGGGTATCTCCTCTTCAGATTCGGATTCCTGCGTGAAAAGGTTAGCAACTGAATCCGGAAACGGAGACGAGATAAGCGTGATGAGAAGAACGTACATCTTCGTCGGACCCGTCCTCATCCTCATCATCCTCATCGAACTCTTCATCGTCATCATCGTCGATATCTTCGTACTCTAGCGCCTTGCCAGTGAAGTAGTCAACCGCACGGGGAATTATCTAAGCAAAACGATTCGGGCATCAGATGGCGTTGATCTTAACGGATCGGCGAAACTGGGGTATGGGGTATGGAGAAATGGGGGTACGTACTCGCTCTTTGATGTCTTCGCCTATTTGATAGTCAAGCTCCAGACGCTCCTCGATCGCCTCGACCTCGTCTTCAGGGATATCTCCCGCTTCGATGTCTTCGTCCGACGGCATGACCGGAGGGTTGAAGAAGTTGAAGAATGAGTCGGCTGGGTGGGCTTTGCGCACGAGACGCGTGCGGTTGGTGTCTATAGTTAATGTGAATTAGACGCGTTCTCGACGAACACGGAGAGAGAGAAACGTACTCTTATTCCGCTGCTTCTTCAGCTCGTACTCCTTCGTCAAATCGTTCTGCTCCTTCCACTTGATCTTCGTGCCAACTGCATGGTCGTACAAGAAGTCACCCGAGTATCCAACCTCCGGCTGGTAGATATACGTCTTCTCCAACACGTCGTTCTCGAAGTACTCGTTCTTCTCGAAAACGAACGCGATCACGAAGCCTGGCTTCTCGGCGTCTGGCGGGAGGTACGACAGCTGGATGTCGATGAGGTGCTTCAACGCGCCGGCGTCGCGCTCCGTAATGAGCTCGGAGATGCCGATGTGGTTCTGGAGCGCGGTGAGCCAGAAATCCGGGATACCGACTGTGTTGGCGGGTTTCTCTTCCTTAGGGAGAGGCGTGTATTCGTCGTCGTCTTTCGTGGATTCAGCTTCACCTGCGGCAATTTCTTCGGCGGTTGGTACTGCTGCTGCGGTGATGATAGCCCGGCGTCTTTGGTAAAGAGGTTTTTGTAGTTCGAGGTACTGGGAACTACAAGTCAGGAACCTTGTACACAAAGAAACGAGATGATATAAAGACGTACCTTCTGTTCCAACTCTAAGCATTCGCGCTTGTACTGGTTCTGAAGATCCGTCTGCTTGACTTGGACGCCTTTGAGAGCTTCGACGTTGCGTTTGACGTCAACGGGGAGACCCTCCATGTACCCCGAGCTCTTCCCGACCAAGTTCATCAGACGCGAATTGACAATCCCCGCTAACGCGTTCTGTACCTCAGCATTCTTGAGTGGCAGTTGTCCGGCAGCACCAGCGTCGTCGTCAGCGTCATCCGCCTCAACGTCTTCCTTGATATCTGGCACAGTCGGACGTGACAGACCAGCCGCTATAGGTGCGTGTGTTAACGGCGTATTTTGAGGAGTCGGTGCTGTGATGTTGTTGGATGGACTGATGTTCATGCTTGGGGTCATGGCGTTGAGAACGAGCAAGTCGGCGATGAAGAAAGAAAAAAGTTGCGTCGCGTGTCTGCTTTCCGGAACATCCCGACCGGCCCTTAACCCTGATGACGTACCGCGTCCTCGTCCTCGACAGCTCAGTCTTGTTTTTCGTTGTGACGATTGATGAACGCTCTATATACCATACATTGAACAATGATACTTGCTTAACGGTGACGTGCGCCATTGTCTCTATCTGGCATTTGTGCTTTGAAACCTCGTGCCAAATACCTGCTATTCAACCATCACGTCAACTCAACCGCGCTCGCTGTGTAGACAATGGACATTCTCGCTGTGATAGTCAGACGACAACCGATCATCATCTGAACGCACTGCCTGCGAGGCACGCAGACCGCATGCGTTTATTCTTTCTTGCTCCGTGTCAAAGTCGCTGATTGCGTTTACGATGGACTACAATAACATTTCGTATCGTAACGACCCGCTAGACGCTCATTGATCTTACTTAACTCAACTCTCGCCTGCGATATCACATCGTCTACACATACTTGCGCCTTCAAAATGTCGAAGTCTGCCACGTCTAATTTGACTGAAGATTCCGTGGCAATTTTCATCTTCCCCGCCTTCACGTTCTCCAGAAACATAATCAATTTCACGATCTACTGGACGCCGGGTGACTCAACTCTCTCGTCGCCTTTGTCCTCGTCGACACTTCCCCAACGGTCTCACATCGAACAGGATATCGTTTCCTACGCTCGTGCTGAGTTTTCTGCAGCCGAAGAGCGCGTAGCGAAGTATGCCGCTGGCGTGTACTTCTCGAATCTGCGGGATGATGGAGTCAAACCAAATTTTAGCCGTACAAATGTGAAAGAAGAAGAAGGGGATCCTGGCGCGGGCCATGCTACCAATCCGACCAGCGCAGATACCCACCGTGTAGTAGAGTCCTCGACCAAGCAGGCCTTGTCGTGTTCAGTCGCCTCGGCGTCATCGGGACAATCGGTGCTTGACCTTCCGTCACAGCCCCGGATACCATCCGTCTCATCCAATCTTTTACATAACCTACCATCGCTGGCCGCATCTTCGTCCTCTCCAGCTCACGCCAGTCATTGTAAACCAGTCGGTGTTATCATTTCAGAAGGTGTATGGTGTATATTTACCGTCTATCTTCCCGCTAACGCATGCCACTAGATTGCATTCCCAAAGGTCTTCCGCTGCAACGCGAAGCACACCTTTGACAGGAATCAACGCACAATTGTCAATCGCCGAAAGTGCGGGTTTTATATAAATTATTGAAATTTTCAGTAGGTGTTCCTCCCCAGGATGGGATGTGCCCGTCGTCTGAGTGTCATAAATGCAGATTCAGCTACCCCTGGAACCAAACACTTTAAAATAGGCCTCGAAAATACTAGTTCTTCACGAATCAACCGTTGGCGCAAGCACTATGGTTTCACGAACACTGAACTCAGAGGTCACATATACACATTGGACCGCTGGCATGCTGAAAGCCTCATTCACGATAAAGTCAGCAAGCGCGCCATCCCTCCGTCGATGCCTACGTCTATGAAAGGGAACCCATGTATCGCGACTAATAGCAACGGCGAACCATGTAAGTTCATTCCTTTGGAATTGAAAGGGTCCTATGATTTATGTTTTCTCGGTGGTTTTCAGGCCGTGTAATGCACAGGGAGGTATTCTCGTTTACATATGATGCATTCGAGACAATCATCTGCCCCATTGTCGAGCAGTGTGTTGCACTCGCTGACAGAGAGCGATCCAAGTATGAATGATCATTCTTGTGTTAGGAAGGGCCGGAGTGTCGTAATATTTATTCGGTATTGTGTGTTGTTATTGTGGAAGGACATTAAATCAACCACCGGGATATGTAGTGCAGTTCAAATCGCATGAGTGTCAAGAGAGTATGTCCTTCCTCTTCTCTGAGCTATCACTGGGGGAATTTTGATCTTATAAAATATGGGTCGAATGAGTCTCGGACACCTCCATCAGTTCCAACCCACCAGCCTCACCATAATGTCGGTTACTTCAAACCGTAATGACAACTTCCAAGTTTACGACCTCCGCGTTGAAGTCATCTGTCCCCCAGGAGCGCGCCTCATGTGCTGAGGCTGTGTGACAGATTTCCGCTCTATTCGTATCCTGCCGCGAATGCTCTTACTGGTGCATCAACTCAACCGTCGAGCGTCTCAGCTATTTCCTTGACGAAGACCTCAACGACTCAGACAACGTCGGCGATCTCCACCAGCCTCCCCAGCAGTCCATCGCCAACCGTGAAAGAGTTCCGTAGCAGTTCGTATCCCAGTATATCCTGTGATATCCAGCGGATGACTCGCTCCCTTTGGATGTAGTATACTTGTATCGTTTATGGGGAATTTGCCCGTTGAATAAATCACCCCTTACCGCTGCTAATAAAGTCGTGTTAACATTGGTCAGTTATAGACCGATGGATTATCTAAATACGACGGTCGGCATACCGCTGATTTCATTCTTCTGCGTTCACGTTCTGCACCATCGAGTTTGTCGTGTCCCAAGCGCTCCACAATGTCACGATGTTCGTATTTGACGGATCCGAGGACGCGCGACCGAATGTGAGCACCCGACGTCCCGAGTGGTCCCTTCTTCGAACTTCGAGCCCTGATTCGATGGATGGGAAAAGGAACTCAAGAAGACGAGGAGAAGGGAGCCTCATGAGACGAGCTTACTGCCCGCTCGGAGACGTAACCACGTGCTTCTTCTTCATCGCATTCCTCGTCGTTACGAGACTCCATAATAACCGGTGCCTTCGCTATCTAAGCATTCGCCAGTGAAGTAGGCGACGACCTGAAGTATAATCTAGAAGAAAGTTGACCTAAGATGTTGGTCGAACAGATTGAGGTTATGAGGGACGTACACGCTCTGTGATCTTCACCGACGCTCCTCGAGCCCTTCAAGCCCTTCGATCTCGCATTCAGGAATGTCACCGGGGTTGATATGTTCGTCTAATGGCATCTGAAAGGCTGAAGAACCGAGTGGGTTGTATAGCTGGCGTCCGATACGTGTGAGGTGGGTGTCTGTACATAAATTAGACAAAAAATCAAAGCAGAGATGGCGAGAGGCGTACACTTGATATGCAGTTCCCTCCGTACGCCTTCCTTCGCAAGTCCTCCCCGTTCTCTTAACTGATCTCCCTGATGGTGGCATGGCGATAGCGGGCTGGCTTTACAGTGAACCCGAAACGTAGGTCATATCGAAAACGTCGTGTTACCAGTGTTGTTCGTGAAGTACTCTTTCGTCTCCGAGACAAAAGTAAACACGGGGTCCAATTTTCTCGGGAAGTGACGTTCGATAAATATAATGTGCATTGAGGAGTCCCTTGAGCTGTCGCGTCTTGTCATTAGATTGGATATGTCGACAATGTTTTTCAGCGCTTTTGCGACGGGTTTTCCGAGCGTCTCTTGCGTAGATGGAGGGATATCTTCCTTCGTGGAGTTACTTTGTTAATGGCACCTCGGTGCTGCTGCGGTGATGATTGAGTGAGATCGCGTATAGAGAATTTTATTTTTGTAATTCAGTGAGCTGGTGGGAAGGTGTACGAGTTAGCGAATGCAAATTTAGAGACACGGATGCGAGATGGACGTACCGTTACTCTAAACATCGACATTCGCAATTGCCACCAGTGTCGTCGTCTCCTTCGACCGTAAACGCTTCCATTATGGCTCGCACGTTCTGAGGCGGCAGACCAGTTGCGATACGTGAGGGAATCAGAGGAGGAGTCTGGATCTGCGGCGCAATTGTCATGATGAGTGGTGACGGCGTGAAGGCGCGGAAAGCGTAACTTTGGCGTGACGGAACTGTGGTTCTTTCGGAAGAAGTCGCTGGTTTGCTAAAACAGCGGTGTCACGGTCACGGTGTTTGCGTAATCCCTTTTCGGACGTCGATCATGGTCAAAGTTTTCCTCGTACTGGCACCGCTAGAACCCGTCAACGACTCTCCGAGGAGTTATTCACAAGAATCCCGGAGGCATGTGCTTGCTTTTCGTGCCTCCGCTGGGTTCTGACGGTTTGACAGGGACTTCACAACCATGCGTCTTGTTGGCAGCCGTTCATCCTGGAGCCGTGCGTCGCGCTGCACGTTCAGCGAAGCCGGTTCTCGTTCGTGGTGCACACAAGGAGATCAAGTTCTCGAATGAAGGTCGAGCGTCCATCCTCGCTGGTGTTGACATCCTCGCGAAGGCCGTTAGCGTAACGCTGGGTCCACAGGGTGTGTAGTTTCTCCTTTCTTTTGGATTTTCTCGTACTGACGGACGTGGCTTACAGGGCGCAATGTTATCATCGAGCAGGCGTTCGGAGGTCCCAAAAATCACGAAGGGTACGTGCATTATATCTTGGGAGTTCACGCGTACGCTAACGCTTGGCTCTTCTCATCAGATGGTGTTACAGTAGCGAAGGCTATCACACTGAAGGACAAGTTCGAGAACCTGGGAGCTCGGTGAGCCTTCCGTTCATCTCTTCTCGCATTTCGCAAACTAATCCGTCTTTTATTCTAGTCTAGTCCAAGACGTCGCTCAGAAGACGAACGAAATGGCCGGAGACGGCACGACAACCGCCACGGTCCTCGCTCGCGCAATCTATGCCGAAGGTGTCAAGAACGTCGCGGCGGGTTGCAATCCCATGGACCTCCGGCGCGGTGCCCAAGCCGCCGTCGACCGCGTCGTTGACTTCCTCTCGAAGCACACGAAAACCATCACCACCTCCGAAGAAATCGCCCAAGTCGCTACCATTTCCGCCAACGGCGACACCCACGTCGGGAACCTCATCGCTACCGCGATGGAGAAGGTCGGCAAGGAGGGCGTGATTACGGTTAAAGAGGGACGCACGATTGAGGACGAGATCGAGATCACAGAGGGGATGCGCTTCGATCGCGGGTATATCTCGCCGTACTTCATCACGGACGTCAAGTCCCAGAAGGTCGAATTCGAGAAGCCTCTCATCCTCCTCTCGGAGAAGAAAATTTCGTTACTTCAAGATATCCTTCCGTCTCTCGAGGCCGCAGCGCAAGCCCGCAGACCCTTACTCATCATCGCGGAGGACGTCGACGGCGAGGCGCTCGCTGCATGCATCCTCAACAAGCTGCGCGGACAGCTCCAGGTCGCCGCCGTCAAGGCGCCAGGGTTCGGAGACAACCGTAAATCCGTTCTAGGCGACCTCGCCATCCTCACCGGCGGCACTGTCTTCACCGACGAGCTCGACATCAAACTCGAGCGAGCCACATCCGACTTGCTCGGTTCCACGGGCTCCGTCACCATCACGAAGGAAGACACGATCTTCCTCAACGGCGAGGGATCCAAGGACGCTATCCAAGCGCGCTGCGAGCAGATCAGGGCGGTGTTGAATGACGTCGGGACCAGCGAGTACGACAAGACGAAGTTGCAGGAGCGACTCGCGAAGCTGAGTGGAGGGGTGGCGGTCATCAAGGTCGGAGGAAGCAGCGAGGTCGAGGTTGGGGAGAAGAAAGATCGGTACGACGATGCACTCAATGCGACCCGTGCGGCCGTCGAGGAGGGCATTCTTCCCGGTGGAGGCGTCGCTTTACTCAAAGCGTCTCTCGCTCTCCCATCCATCGCGCCAGGCACCTCTGGCTCGTCCACGACCTCCTCATCAAACGCGGCACCCATCCCCACATCAAACTTCGACCAGGAACTCGGCATCTCCATCATCCGACGTGCGCTCTCCCAGCCCGCACGTACCATCCTCACGAACGCCGGCGAAGAGTCCTCGGTCATAGTCGGCACCCTCCTTTCGCACCCTCCATATTCCCTCCCCGAAAACTTCGCAATGGGGTACGACGCGCAGAAGGGCTGCTACGTCGACATGATCAAGAGCGGGATTGTCGATCCGCTGAAGGTGGTTCGGACTGCGCTTGTGGATGCCGCTGGCGTCGCAAGCCTTTTGACGACGAGCGAGGCATGTATCGTCGAGGCTGAGGAGAAGGAGAAGCCGAGTATGGGTGGGATGGGAGGCGGAATGGGCGGAATGGGTGGTATGGGCGGGTTCTAAGCTGTGACCCGAAGGCTCGTGGTAGATAAGTGAGGTGGAAAAAGTACACTGGTTCTCGTTCCTTCCGAACACCCATTTTGCAATAACCATATAGCTAGAATTTTGTAGCTACATTTACACACTGACAAACCCCACTCAATCAATGATTAGTTTCGAGTCCAATCTCGCTAACTCAGTTGTGAACGAACGAGACGAAATCTTCGCCATTTCAAGTTGTCACGCGTTGCGCATCACATCGCCGGCGCTGTCGAGCAACGTCTTCACGATCGAATCACTTCAAACTTGGTAAATATGATCTCGAACGTATTCCGACTGTTTTGGTCGCAGGAATCACTGCGTTTAAGGCTCGGTTAGTTAAGGGTTGAGGTAGATGCAGTTAGACGCCGAAGCCACATCTAGGTCACGCGCTGTCACTAGAACGGCAAGCCTCACTAAGTATATGTTCTACTATACTGGTTAGCTAAAGCTACTCCAACGTCCTAACCAGGTCTCCAATTGCCAACATCTCTAGATATAAATATACCTCGTATTCAAACATGTCCTTGATGAGCTACTTAGACGTCCTCAACTAGACAAGGTAACTCGGCCTATGTGAAGGCTTCTTAGACGGAGTTGTCTAGGGTTCTCTGATCGCGAAGCCTTCGCGAACTTCTCACTTCTTGGCTTCTTGGTTTCGAACCACGACGACGCCATTTACATGTCTGGGAGATCGAAAGCGGTGAGTCTTGTTCTTGCGGCGACGAGACAAATGTGGACATCAAATGATTGTATTCGTACTTAGGCGGAGGCGGCGGCAGCGTCGAAAATTCGCCTGGTTCTCTGCGAATGCGAGAAATGCAAGGCTGCTGACCCAGAAGGAAAGGGACGCATGGTGCGCCAATGGGAGAAGACAGAGCACGAGAAAGCGCAAGCGATCGCTCAGGCTGCTTCCAAATCGATTACCAGCATTCGAGGTCGAGGTCGAGGACGGGGATCCGCTGCAAGTGGGTCAAGACGTCCCGGAACCGTCGGATTTCGTGGTCGAGGGAGAGCTGCCTACCTTGCTGCTCCCTTTTCTTCAAGTTCCGGTTCTCATACTCTCGTGGGTCTTCCACAGGCCGTCAATCCGTCCGTGCAAGAAAACGACATTCACCAACCTTCCGAATTACCGAGACCTATTTTCGAGCCAGTTCCTGAAGCCGCCGGCATCCAGCATCATCTTGGACACCATGTCTCATTCCGCGCCTGCAACATCTTGTTGTTCTGCTTGAACGCTATATTTCTCTTCCTGAATCTAATCACAATTGATAACCAAATGCCAGTAAATTTAGGTACCGTTCTCAAGAAGTTGGAACTAGGCGATCGCTTCGTCGTCTACCCAATTTGTCACCTGTGTCATCGGATATTTCGGCCAGATATTCCCACCACAGCTGTGTGTCCTGATTGCGACTCCGCCCTTTTCAAAGTTTCTTCATCGACTGTTTTTGAACGTATCAAACGTCGTCCAGCTCCAGCCCCTACTCCCGTCTGCGCAGCACCTATTCAAGTCCTATCTTCGCTGTTGGTTGATTTCCTCTCTCAACCTCGCAATGAAGATGCCCTAGAGGAGTGGAAAACACGCACGCATGAGCCGGGGAAATATAAGGATATCATGGACGGTAATATCTGGCGATCAATGAAGTGCCCAGATGGCAGCCTCTTTTTCGATCCTAGTGACGACTCGGGAGAATTACGCCTTGGTGTCACTCTGAGTCTCGATTGGTATGGCTCCTTGTCCATCTTTGTTTCCTTCCTTCACCACTGACACGGCACTTTCAGGTTCGGTCGAAAAACTAGTGTTTATGGTCCTAGCCACTCGTCCGGCGCTCTCTCTTTCAGTGTTTCCAACCTACCTCCCGCATTGAGGTAACTGTCGCTTTTTGGGTTTCATGGTCACGTCATGATTGATTGTTCGCAATGTACAGGTATAGAGCAGCCAATCTCCTTCTAGCTGCAATGACACCAGGACCTACCGAGCCTTCGGCAGAGCAATTACAGCACTACCTCAAGATTATTGTTGACGACCTCATCAAACTCTATGAGACAGGCATTTCCATCAAAACCGCGTCGCGTCCCGAAGGTCCGAGTCGTATTGATCATCGCTTATTTCAGCCACTAACCAAGTAATACAGGTCGTCCCATACGCGTCGTTCTTCTTGGCGTAATATGTGATCATCCCGCAATGTGCAAGATGTGCGGATTCGCTAACGTAATACCTTTTTGCCACTGCCCCACCCGCAAATCTTTTGGCGCCACCCGCCTCACGCTTCCTCCCGCCACCTTACCGCCCAATTCTCGCCTCCCATACCTGCGCTATCATCCCACCTTCCTCCTGTACTTGACCCCGTCCCGAGAGCCACTCTCGTTCTCTCAAAATCGCCGTGGCGCCAAACCGTGTTTCCAAAAATGGGTTCGTGTTTGCCGGTATTTGGATGGTACGTCACTTTGGTTGATTTTGCGCCACTCTGGCTTGCATATCTCTCACCTCCCCCACTCCGTTGACTCTTGGCATTGGGAATGCATGCACGCACGGCGGGGAAATGATACGTTGTTCGCTGCGTGTGAGTGTCGCTGCGTGTGAGTGTCACTGCGTGTGAGTGTCAAAATGGACACCTTTCTCCCACTCACCGACCCTTTTTTGTGTAGGAAGCGCACCCAGGGAAGCGCACCACCACCACCACCACCACAACAACAACAAACGTAGCAGCACACCAAGCGTCCATCCGATGACGGTCCTCACACACAATTTTTATCAACCCCGACTCCGCACGCACACCACGCGAATCGGAAGGAAAATCTCGAAGATACCCAACTCTTCTATGCGATCTTCGACTAACGGACCCGGAAGAGGTCGTGTTGGGATGATAGCTCTGTGGTGCCCGAGGAGTCGAGGCTCGGCATGCATGGCGGTGGGCCGAGTTAAATGAAGTATGTGCGTTTCGGCATTTTGATTTCGCCTTTCGTCTTCTCCGTCTTCTTTCATTTTATTTATTTCGTCCACATTGTCTGTTACATGTTTCGCTGACTAAATTCTATATGATAGTCCTCATCATATTGCACGTCTCCGACTCCAAATGCAAGACTTCATGCACTGCCTTGGCTCGACGTTCGCTAATTACGCATGCGGATCTCGCGCTAGGGTAGGAACTGTGCCGTGGATCTCATGTCAATCTTCGTCGACGGTGCTGATAGGGATCTCCTCATTCCCAACAGCGACATCCGACCTCTCACAACGTCTTCGATCCCTCCGCCTCCCGCCTCCCCAGCGTCCTGCAACTCCAAACCCCAATATGTTCCAGACGTCTTCGATATCAATGCTGAGAACATCTTTGTCAATAGCCTAACCGCAAAATCGACAGACAACCTCCTTAGCGGCACTGCACTCACCTCTCGAAGCACTCACCTCTTCAAGGGCACGGCGTCAAGTTGGGACGTCTCATCCGTGCGAAGAGGTATTCATACGAGGGTTGTTGGCGGGACGGACGGTGGTAGAATGGGTGGCGCCATATCATACAGCCAGTCCGCAGTCATTATGCGCTAACTTGTGAACTTAGGTGATGGTGATGCTCCCACCCGGTACGGACCTCGTAGGTGAGATATATCGATATGCTGGGTCGATCTATTTAAGCTAACGAGTTTACCCACCCCACACGTGCGTAATGGTGGAAACGAACGCAGCGAGCAAGCGACGGCACAATGCCGAGAAAGAATCGAGCGACGTTTGGTGTGTTTTTATTTATGACGTGTCGACTTGTACAATTACTGATGATTTGACAAGGCAATATATCCACAGACCACTGGCAATAAGCACACAGCCCAGGACACTCATGACACCGCGCAGCATCCAGCGGTACAAATGGACAGTGGTCTCGCCGCCGTGAGTGATTTGGCTTCTCAGTCAACCGCCTAGCAGACCAACGAGTATCTCACCAGCCGACATCAACTCAGGAGGGACGGCGAGATTTGCCCGCTCCAGACAGATGTATTCGGAATACGGCCCATTGTAACGTAGAATGCAGAATATATTGGATTCAATTTACAGTGAAAAATAAAGACTGAAGAAATCACGTCAATAATGAAGTTTTGATATCGTCAAAATAGAGGCAATATTCGCTCTCCGAGTAACAACATTGAGACGTGTCGTTATTTGGTCAACATCTCGTCAAAATATTGCCTGTATTTGGTATCCGAGCCAAATACTTCATAAGACCTTCGAAGGTTTTATGAAGTGTACAGAAGACAAGCTTGGTAAAGGAGAGTGATGGCGCCGTGAGATTTAACCGCGCTCAGTCAAGCATCGTGGGAAACCAACTTCCGCACCGCCTCAGGCTGTTGAAGGTGTTGTCGTCGACAACCAACGTCGATGTTGTTTGATAACAACAAGCCTTTAAAAATGCATGCCAGAGCTTCCTTCCCGAAGCCACATTCTGTTCAATCTCTCAGTATCGATCTGCCATGCGAGGGTGGAAACCCTCCGCTCTCGGCGCATGTATCCGCGTCTGGAATTGGTGCGTCACCACACTGATTTCATCGGAGAGAATGACTGCATACTGTTCAGGTCTGTCTATATGACGAGCCCCATGTTAAATTGAAATTACTATTTGGCGGCGGAGAGCCGTTGCGGCGTGACTTTACCGCATTGTTCAAGTACATAACTACTGATCACTCACTGCGATTTGCACTGTCATTTTCAATGTGCCTTCAATTTCTCTTGTATAAGTGACTTTTGCTAATTGATCGTCCAGTTTTCACTCATATTCCTGTTCATCTTGCTTTCATTCGCGGTGAGTCGCACGGATTGCCAGGGGATATTGGTGCGCAACTAAAACATCGATTCAGATATGATTGTGTTAACACTACAACCGTGAATCCGTGATCACACCCATGATCCTATTCCTTAAGCAACTAGTGATGATGTTCAACATGGATCATCGCTCCGAAGCTAGCTGAAGGTTCAGTTCCAAGCAACGCAAAAGGCTGAAGTTGACGAACGCCAGGCATCCGATTCTAAACAACATCTTACGAGCTATGTCTTTCGCCAAGTCAGAGTACCATTGATTACTGCTTGTAAGAGACTGTCAGAGCTTTTTCATTTCTCCATCCAAGAGCACTATGCTGACTGTAATCGCGCTGCGCAAAGGTTGAAGCACGCAAGAGAATCAACACGACTGACTAGCTCGGCTTGTGGCGATGTACGCTGACATGGGCCACCTGTCAAACCAAAGACAAATTCTGCGGAACCTGCAGCCAAACGGATCCGCGGAGGAAGAGGAATCGCTAACACCATCGATGTGTTGGCCAGTTTGGCAGGTACGTACAGGACTACAGCTCCCCGAACTGTTCATGGATGGTGAAACTTCACGTTTATATTATCTCTATATACTACAGGTACCACAAGAACGTTGAAAGGTTGCACAGGGTCGAACATTGAAGCGGCCCGCACGTGCTGCGGCAATCCGATCCTCCTCTTCTCATCATTACTGTCTCATCGCTCTCAGTCTGTCACTCTATATTGAGTCTACAACACGTCCAACACGTCAAAAATCATCTAGGCGACATTGCGAGCAATAAGTGACAACTCGATACCCGCAAGAGTGTCGGCAAACATGAGCATTGCGCCGCAGCACAACGTGTCCTCCAACCACCCCAAACAATCCTCAATACCTACACAGAGCCTCTCGAAGAACTCGGCGATCAACAAACGACATCTTGAGTCCTGCAAGACGGTCAGAGAAGACGACGATCTTTATCGGCGGCAACCCACCATCCCCATCCATTCGAATCGACCGTACACAACAATTCAAGACAACAGCGCGTCATCGAGACGATCCGTGGCATACCCAAAGTTGTTCAAAAATCCACTGGGTGATGGGAAGTGCTTACCAGAGCTAGAGCGTGTTACGCTCGAGGTTGGTTGGTGTGAAGTGAATCAACAGCCGAAAGGTGACGGTGACACACATGGGGCCATGTAAGTGACCTATGCGGGGATTTCATGAGCAACCAGAGCTTTGGCGATCGATTCCTTTATTCGCTGTTGTGCTAACGTCGTGGCTTCCTCAGGTTCTCGTCCCTTCCACCACTAACATCATCTCGAACTTGTGCCGGCTCATTTAGCGCCGGTCAGTTGGCGTATGCCGTGTTGCACACACCACCAGTACATCCGTACCGGAGACCACATGCCGTGTCCCGACGGTGAAATGGCTCTGTCAAGGTATGTTGTCCATTTTCACCAAATTCGATCTTCCACTTATTTTTGATTCATTTACAGTCACACAAACCGCGTCAAAGGCGGGAATGAACCTTCAAAAACGCCTTTCATACCCATCCAGCTTCAGAAACACCACCTCCTAGACGTCGGCGAATACGATGTTCACATAGCTCGCGTTCTATTTCGTACATTTTCCTTCCTATTTCATTCCAATGGGTACATATTACGATATGAAACTAATCACTGCGTTTAAGGCCTTCCTAGATTGGCCCTGGCTAGCTCCATAACTCTTCACAAGCCGAAGTCATATCGTACTACCCGTGGATTTGCGGCTATGAGGAGTAAAGTGATATCATTCTATACCTTGTTATGTACATTACACGCGTCTACCTAAGATTGGGATAGACGACATATCCCGCGCATCGGGGCTACCGCTGGCTACATAGATGTACGGCACCTACACAACTCTGGCTAGCTCCGGAAATCTTCACAACATCGAGTCATAACGTACTAGCCACGGCATGGCTAGGACCCCTAACGGACCTACACGCAGTCATCTTATGGCCACTAACCCGAGCTAACCCTATTTTGTTTATGAAGGCCTTAAACGCAGTGAATAAACACAAAATTTCCATGACTTATTTGGTGTGCGAAGCGTGCTGTGCGTTTGAGAAATCATATCTCGAAGCCAATGTTGTCCATGCTTACGTCATCGGACTTCCGTCGTCAGTTCCACCACAGCTTACCTTACACCATTTCACTCCATCCTGGCCCACCAAAGCAGAGCCTTCCCAGTCGAGGAAAAGAGGAAAAGACACACAGTTTGCGCTCAAGGCTGGGAGGACACGGCCAGGTGAGGATGGCACTCGACCCATTTAGTCCTTTCGAAAGGCGTCGGCTTGCCGTTCGAGCTTCCTAGAAGAACGGTCTTCTTGGTTAGGAGTTGGAATAGGCGTTATGTCTCCACATTAATGTTAGGATGGCGGCAGATTAGCGCGAGCGAACTTGACGAGCTCTTCTCGTCCGGTAAATCCCTTTCTTCCTTCTCTTCAAACTTTGCACTAATCTGAGACTAGTTTTCCTTGGTTCTTTTAATCAGCGCACATGCCTAGAACCACGTCGTGAACGTTCTGAACTGCGATGCTCGATCGCCCGCCATCAAGACCCTTACGCCACCAGTATAGATCGAGCACCACGGCCAATACAAACACCAAGTGGGGACTTGGACCGTGGTTCGATAGGATGGGTGGCATCCAAAGAGTATGCTGCACGTTGCGGTGTAAGCAGTAGTGGTCTTTCGAGGAGTCAAGAGAGGAGCGATTGTTGCACCATAGGGAGAGGAGGTGGTGGCTCGTCTGTTCGATCTCGAGAGACTGCATGCAAACGTATAGGAATACGGAAATGTGAGTATCCCATTTATTACGTCGCTGTGCGTTCTCACAAGAGGTCGCGAGCTCAGCCAGGATAATAACTATGCTGGGACGTCCATCTCTGCAGGTCGGGACGTCACTCAAACCCTGTGAAGACAAGTGCTTTGTCTTATCGCGAGGCGTCCATTCGCCATGTGAGCGTCGTCATCTTGGACGTTGCAAGA
Source organism: Rickenella mellea (assembly GCA_004355085.1). NCBI lineage: Eukaryota > Fungi > Basidiomycota > Agaricomycetes > Hymenochaetales > Rickenellaceae > Rickenella > Rickenella mellea. The sequence continues at coordinate 133,231 of ML170198.1, forward strand.
AGAACATTCTATTCCAGAAGCCGCTAGTAGAAGGGTATCGCGCCTCCACGATGGCTGCAGATTCCCTGGATCGAGCTAAACGATTTCTTCATTCTGAAAGTCGGTTCTTTCTCTCAACTTCACCAGTTCTTTGAGACTAAAATTAAAGTAGTTGCACTGCGTTTCATACCGTACACACATCTGAGTGTCCCACAACCCGCATCGCAAACGTAGATACACGATCGCCGGCCATCAAAACCCATCACCTTACTATCGATCGTGCAGCATTTCCGCGCGATCCACCGCTCACATCGGCACACCAAATGTATCTCTCCCCACCACATGATCGAGTCCAATTTCGCATTTCCAGCACTGAGCAGGACCTGTGTTTGGATATCTTTCCAACTATAAGATAGGTTAGTCAGTATCTTCATCTGGTTCGAACCACAATATCTGAAATCTCCTGTCAGTACTGGATACGACGTCTCCTCTGCCACTCCTCAACTCTCTCGCCAATCTCGCCTATTGAACGTCGACATCGCCAAGGGTACGGAAATCTTGACATGCAATGGCGGTCTTGAGTTGGCTTATACGCGACTTCTGCGTATCGCCGCCTCCACCTGAAATGCCCACTGCCATCTACGGTCTCTTACCTCCAACACTGAACCGTATACCGATCATGGCGACTCTCAACCCGAAGAGTTTCAACCGATACGCGGCTTATCGGTTCTCTCTAGCTTTACATTGTGTTGTCGAGGTCGGCGTGGGTGGCTCAGAGTCAATACGTGGCCACATTGTGGCAAACGGGGAGTCTGGATGTCCTTGGGTGCGTTCTGGAGGGCTAGCTGGCCCAAGCGCTCGCGATATAGCTCTTCCGAAGGAGTCGAGGGAGCAGCTGGCGCTTCCAAACACAACAAAGGGAGAAGGAGCGGGAACATGCCGAGAAAGTGGGTCGTCTTCTCGCGCTCGGTAGACAGCTTGCAAACATAGAGGAATCGGTGACGTACGTATCCCGTCTTTGGTATCGACGTTCGTTCTCACAAATCATTGGCAGGACTAAGATATGCCCGAGCTCGGTCAAGATAACAACCACGCCACCTCCGACGCAGAGACTTCCGTCCCGACAGACACATCGGCGAACGCTACACCACTCGGCTCAGGGGACTCCCACTGGATCCGTCGTCGTTCCAGGCCATGACCGCTCGGGGACCGTGGTCGCACGACCAATATGAGCCACCCAGCCACCACCCCAATTAGAGTCATTCAAGCTCTCCCATCGCAGAACACTTCGTGCTATGCGATCACAGCAAGACACCACTACTTCCTCGTCATCGATTTCGCGTCCTGAGACGGAGACGGAGGACGACGGCGATCAAGATGCTGATGGCGACATCGAGATGTCGCAGGACCGGGATACCAATGAGAACATTCCACCACCTCTACCACATCCACACCCGCACGTTCGACGTGCCGTGGGCGTCGTTTCAGATTTACCACCGCCAAATGGAGGCGCAGGAGGACCTTCGGATTCTCTTGAAGTCGACCTCGACGCACATTATAATCAATACGACGAATAATGAGGAGGCCATGGGTGGCGTCGAGAACGGAATCTTCGCCTTAGATCAGAACGTGAACACGATCTGGCAATGGGTGCGCCACCCGGTGCGCCTGGTGCTATCGATGGGACTCCACGAACGCGCACGAATGCTTTGGCTCTATTTACGCTACTAAGGGAAAGAAGAGGGACGGGGAGGGAGGAGTTGACGCCAAGAGTGGTGTTAGCCGCGCTAGCGATGCATACCCCCATGCCCGTCGCGATGCCCATGCAAGCTGGTGTGGGTCTCGCGCAAGGCGTCGCCTTACTCACTGTCTTTCGGAACATTCAATTCCACACCATCACGACTCCGCAAGACTTTCACCCCCAAGTTGAACTACAGTTCGACGTGGTGGTACCCACGCTGACGGCATAACGAATCCCAATGGACACACCGAAGCTGGGATGAGACATCACCATCGCGACAACTCATTCCGGGGACTAGCCGCAGATGTTCAAGGACATCACCATGCACATATCGAGCAAGATACTGGTCTATTAGGGAAGAAGACGTCCTTCTCTCACTCCAACTTCTCGCGTACCTGAGCAAGTTCCCCCACGTCCGACAAGCATTTTACAAACTACGAACCAGCTTCCACCCAGCTACTGCCCAGCTTCCGCGATCGCAACCTTTCGGCGCAGCCGTGCCGCGTGTCGCATTGGCATTAGCGGTGGGGGCTACCGGTGCAGCTAGCACTGACCCATTGAACAAATATTCGGGATTCTTCTACCCTTTCACTGCGAGGGGACAAGAACAGGGATTGAAGGCTGCGGTTACGACCACGATGGATCCGAATTCTGGCGATACGCCAGGTTGTCTACAACCGCGCAGATCCACCAAAGCGCGTTAGCGCAATCAACTGGTCGGGCTCAGCAACGTTAGGGGTCAATTTTGACTATTCGAGTCGCAGGTCCGCACGCTGCCGTCAATATAAATTCCGGAAGGTTGACTGTTAGAGATCACACGAACACTTTGGCTGGGCCGTCGAACGTTGCAACAGCAATGGCTGCTGCGCTCCATGCTACACCGACTTCACGCACGGAAATACCCTCGTTATCAGGCGCTATCAACGTGGAAGATACCTCGCCGAGTCGGACACCACCAATCACCACGCGTCGTCGAGCAGGGACGTTACTTACTCTTCAAGAAACTCATGATCTTTCCTTAACTGTCAACGCCTTGCTTCCATATACCTCATCAACTTTTACGATGATCGGATTATCGCGCGCTCGCACCGCCGAGTTTTCGGATTTCGCAGGACGCATGGAGACTGGAAAATTTGAAAAAAATTGTAGAGTACTCATAAGACAGTTTTTTTCCCATAAAATATCACAAATGCATGATTATAGTGGATGATCACAAATGAGGAGGTCTAAGGCTCGGCGTGATCACGTGATGTTGTTATTTTTCTCGGCGCAAAAGCGTCCCTGATACATTAACATTTCCATTCCAACACCACAGTCAAAACGTACCACACAATATGAGCACAACACCCTCAGTCAATCTTCAGACAGTTGCTTCACCCGAAGAGGAAAATTGTGAAGTGATAAATAACTCGTAAGTTTTGCCACATGAGATCAACGTATAAGATTTTTGAATCTCACACATATACAGTGTTCGATGCAGTGATTGCAAGATGCTGTTCAAGAATCGCAGTGATTTAAGGAGGCACCGGGATGACGAGCACCTCCACACACTCGATATGCCGACTGACGAGGGTAAGTATGATACGGTTGTGAATCTCAAGCAGTTTGTTCAATGACGTGAAAGGGACGAAGACCATTGGAATTGCTGATATTTCAAGAAACCTCTGGAAATGTTTCTGTGGAGAATACGAAGTTGAAGGAGTCGGATCCAGAGCCAAACTGGCGAAACACGGTCTCGCCGTTCATCGGCCCGCCAAAGCAGAGGATCCTCAGCCTCAAAGGAGTAAGAGGTCTGGTCGCGAGATAAAACGGCCGAATCCCCCGGTGCGTTACATTTCACAATTATTTCTTTACTGCAACTGAAATTTATCAGGTGGCTGAGAAACCGGTGAAGAAGAAGAGTAACTATTGGACCATGCGCCCAAAAGCTAAGGAGGGGCAGGCAGCGAACCCGGAGCCGAACGTGAGTCTCCCTTGCATCGCGATGTACTGGTTCTAATCCTGGTATTGTTTAGGGAGAGATTGAACCCTTTACAGTGCTCGAGGATGAATCGACTTCGGACAACCCATTACCCGGCCATCACACAGATGGACAAGAACCGGTACCTGCAGATTTGTGGCCAGACTCTACAGCGCCAGATTGGATGGCCAATAATGGATTGATGATCTACAAAGGAATCAATGCTGTGATATGCATTTCATGCAAAGCGGCCGTCTATTGGGACACCCTGGTCAGCCACATAAGGGAATTTCACAAGGCCACGACACACAAACCCACGGTCGCACAGGTTTCTGCATTAAAACCTTTGGGTTTATGGGGATTGAAGTCTTCTCTCCATCACCACATCCCGTCAAAGCCAGTTGCCCCTTCTCCGTATCTTGAGACAGTCATTGGATTCAAATGCAAATTGTGCACGTCGCCTCCAGTGGTTGTGGGGTCAATGACGAGTATTAGGACCCATATGAGCAACAATCATTACTTTTACGGAACTGTGGCTAAATTTGTGAAGGAGAACAGCGTAACCTGTCCGGTCCAGCAATTCAATAGGTTCAATGCAAAGTTTTTCGAAGTGCACAAGATGTTGGATGCCGATCAGAACAACTCCACAGATCTCCACGAATTCTTTTTGAAACTGCTTACTGAGAAGAAGCAAGAGGTTGACTCTGCGAGGACCTTCATATCACCTGCTTCGAAGCGCGACGTCGAACCGTGGCTACAGGGTCTTGGTTGGGCTCAGCTTATCGACGGCTGCAGCCCGACGGAGATCAAGGCGCTCATCAAGTTGGATGACAAGGTACCTAGGCAGAGTCGCATTCAAAGACTTGTCCTCCAGTACACCCAGGAAATGGAGAAGCAAGTGCCCGCCATCAATCCAGTTGTCCTTGGATGGCTTTTGAGCAAAACCAGGCAAGTATTTGTAAACGATTCAATGTCCAGAGGTTTGACGACCTTGCTATTTTCAGGGACATATCACATCGTCCCTTCGCTGTTGTCCAAGAACCAAGCACATCGCGCCGCTACTCTCGGACATGGGCAAAACTGGTTTGCATGCTAGTTAGAGCAGTCGAGGAAGAACACGAGAGTTTTGCAATACCCACGTCGACGCAGGTGGAGAAGACCACCAAAGAATTTGCGACTGCTTTGGCTGGCTCAGAAGACGACAATCAGATGCTTGTACATCTACACAAGCTTTTCTTTAGTCTTTGCTCATCATGGCGTGAAGAACTTGACAGCAACCGAATGGCTTGTCCAATTGCTCGTTACCTCCTGCTTGATTGTCTCCTTATCGAAGGGGAGGCTTGTAGATTCAGGGATCCCCTTGATATGGCTACTCGTTGTGCTCCACTCCAGTATGGATTTAGGCTTATCATCCTAAAAGAGGCTCTGTTACGCAAACATCCAAAGCAACCACTTGACGAGTGCGTTTCATATAATCATATCTCATCCCTTCTACGCGTATTTATAAAATTTATTTGAAGGTCACTGCTATCTATCCGGAAGTACATTGTCGAAGAGAATATTACTCCATTCCACACCTTTCAGGTCATGTTCAGTCATGCCAAATTCCATGCAAGGCACTCCCAGCCCATGCCCAATATGATGTGGTCTGCTGATGGAGAACGTCTCACTATCGGACCCGACATTGTCACTATTGGAGGAGTAAGGAAACTCATCGGCGATCTTTTCAAAGATATGGAAGAACAACTTACTAGCTCTGTCCTCCGCGGCGTTCCGTTGGAACTATTGAAAGATCGCACTCAATCTAAGATGGATGATCTTCGAGATGACGTTCGATGCCAGACATATGGATATTCGTTCCTAAATGAAGAAAAGAACGATCTCCTGGACGAGTCCTTTCTCCTCCTAAAGGCCTTCATGAGTAAAGAATTCGCTGTTCCGGGACAGTTTCATACTTTTACAACAGATCCGACAGCGCCTCATTTTAATCCAGTCTCAATCCGGGAGTGGTTCGCTGATGTGGAAATTTTCCTGGAGACGTTGATGGTTCTGTGTCACATACTATCCGGAGCACCTGCACGTGGTACCGAGATGGCCAATATGCGAACGAGAAATACGGAAACACGAGGGAGGAATTGCTTCTGGATGGACGGGTTATTTACCCTTGTCGGACGATACAACAAGTCCACAAGTGTCACCGGTCTCGACAAACTCGTTGCACGAGCTCTTCCCCCAGAGCTGGGACTTTTCCTTACAATTTACCTTGCCTACATCCGACCGCTGGAAGTCTATTGGGCGCCAATTGCATTTCCCGAGCAAGACGATGGGGCGCTCCTATATAAAGACTACCTGTGGGTCTCGAAAGGAAAGCTCTGGGACAGTGACAAAGTGAGTAAAGTATTGAAGAAAAAGACCGAAATTGGTTTGGACTGTGCCATGGGCCTATCCAAATGGCGACAAGTTGCGATTGCCATACTTAAACGCCATCTCAACATAACGCACCTCGATGATCACCACCTTCCGGACTCCATAGACGACTATCAGGCCGGTCACACATCGTATATTGCAAACGTCCATTATGCTCGAGACATGGACACGATCGCCACCGATTCGCCTCGACTTTTTGAGAAATTTATGAACCTTTCCGAACTCTGGCATGAGTTCTTGGGATATGGAGCAGGACGGAAGCCCAGTCATGACATCCACCATGACCAGTCATCGAAAGTGATTCTGGAGCAGACTCTCGAAGCCATCAGGACGGTTTCACTCAAGCTTGATACCCTCCGTGCTGAAGTGGCCAAGCGTGTTGTGACTGACCAAGTCCAAGCCATACCGAAGTTCAGTCAGATGCTTGCTGACTTGCACGAAAAGGTCCGACTTCTTACTTCTCATGTACATGATGAAGGTTCTGCACCGAATGGCCATTGGACTGCCGATACTTCAAATGGCTGGGATGTCGTTTGTTCGCCAACTGTCGGCACTCAACCAATTCAGGACGTCCCCATCAGCACACCAGAAGTAACTGAAGACTCTAGTCCAACGGGATATCGTCCGCCGATTATTCAGCCTCAAACAAGTCCAGTGATGGTACCAAAAGACTCCGGGTACGCGATCGTATATGCTCCAACCCAGAAACTGTACTGCATCTCATAATCATCTCGTTAAACCGCAATCTAACTGTCTGCAGGTTTGGCAATGTTGAATGCCCCAAGTGCTGTGAAGTATTCAAGCGTTTTGACACTTACGTGACACATGATTGCGAGTATGTGTTTAAACAATTGCTCCCTCTTGAGATTGCGGTGCAGATCCGGGAGACGCGCAAGAAAATGACATGTACGTCTTATTGTGCGTATCAAATTCGAGTTCTATGACTCATTTCAGCTGCCAGGGAACGAACGCCGGGGCCGAGTAGAAGAAAATCCACCACGCCCACCGAAGGACACTGGACGTAACCGTGAGTATATATCTTTAAAATACCTTCCAATGTGTTCTAATTTTCTCCTTTAATAGTCGCCATCAGCACGCCAGATGTGACTAGAGTCGCCAGTCCGGCAGTATCTTCGCCAATTATTGACCCCCAAACAAGCCCAGTGATGGTACCAAAAGACTCAAAGTACGCCATTGTATACTTCCCGACTCAAAAACCGTACTGTATCTTATGATCATCTCGTTGAACCGCAATCTGACTGTCCGTAGGTACGGATTTGGGTGCCTCAAGTGCTGTCAAGAATTCAGGCGTTTAGACGTTCACGCGTCACATGCGTGTAACCAATTGCTGCCCCTTGATATTGCTGCGCAGATCCAGGAGATATGCAAGAAAATGACACGTACGTCATATTGCTCATATCAAATTCAAGTTCTATGACTCAATTCAGCTGCCAGCGAACGAAACGCTGGCCCAGATAGAAAAAAATCCACCACGCCCACTGAAGGACACTGGACGTAACCGTGAGTATATAAGTTTAAATTACCTTACATTGTGTTCTGATCCTCTCCTTTATTGACATCAAGTTGCAAATGCAGATTCTCGCAAACCTCTTGCCACGGCAGGGAGAGCCTCCACCCACATCAACCCGACCGCTCACACCTCGAAACAGACTCGTACACCAACCGGAATACGAGTAAAACCAGCCGTTAGTATTGAGCTTTCTGGATTAAAAACCAAGAAGATGACGTTTCTTTCGACAGACAACACGAACGGCTACAAGTAGCCTTTCAGGAAAAAACGCCACTAATTCCACACTTGGTATTCGCGTGAGTTTCAACCCTACTTACGTTTATGTTCAGCATTAATTACGGCCTTCACGATCATTGCAGGTTACACAAACGACGGTAAGGCGATCCACGGGATCACATCACTCCAGAACAGCCGATACGCCAAGGGGTTTGAATATCGGTTCTTCACCAACTATCCACACTCAGCCGAGTGTGGAAATCCCCACCAACACGCGAAGAGAAACCACGAACCGCATTGCATTGCGGTATTCTTCGCCAAAGGCTGGGCCTCAAACAAGACCAGTGATAATACCAGAAACACCATGCTCACGAACATATTCTATGCCGATTGACGATGCTCTAGCAACTCCAACAATGGCACCCGACACTACTTTAGCTTCCCAATCACCGGGGTGTGGTTTATCCCCAACTGAGGCACTTCCGGTACTCGAGTATCCAGAAAGAAATGCGATCACAGCACGGCCAATTAAGTATACCGGCGAACCAAAACCAGAAAGGTCCTCTGACCTACCCGCTCCCAATACAGTCAGGTATCGCATCTTATTCATATCTCATCCCATCACCGCCTAATTATCCGCAGTTTTGGTAAACTTGAATGCCCCAACTGCAAGAGCACATTCAGGACACATCGCGCTTACTACTCCCATGTGTGTAAGGAACTGCGTCCCTCCGAGGTCAAGATGCAGCACCAAGAGATAGATGAGAAAATCATTGTTACAACACGTATGTCGCGTTACACTCTTACAATTCATGACTCATTTCAGCTTCCAGCGCATCAAATAGAAAGTACCCCACGACACCCTTTGAAGGACACCGGACGCAACAGTGAGCATATAAATTTAACTAACTTTCAATGACTTTATAATCCTCTTGACTATAGTTCCAACTTCAACGTCTCGCGAACGTCTCGCCAAGGCTAAGATCCCGGCCATCCACATCAGTCCCATCATTCATGCCTCAAAATGGACGGGTATGCCAACCGGAAACCGAGCAAAACTAGCGGTCAGCACCACGCTTTCTGGACTCGAACCCAAGAAGATGACATTTCTTTTGACAGACACCACGAACGGCTTCTAGACATGCAGTCGAGAATACTCCCAATTCTAAATTGCGGATTCGCGTTAGTCTTGATCCTCTCTGTTCTTCATTAATGACAAGCTTAACTTATGGTTTCAGGATGTACAGACCGCAGCAGGAACCCCGCCAAAGTGGCGTCCGTAACGCATGAAATCAAGGATTGAAATGAAGGGGAAGGATAAGATGTCAGTACTAATGGGCTCACGACCGCTGGACATGCCAGAAACATTCACCGAAATATGCTGTAAAAAGATATTCCGTATTTTAAGAAGAGTTTACTCGAGTAACACATTTTCTGGGCCATTGACGTGTTCACAACTTATAACATGAAGTAAAACCGTAATGTGGCAATCTATTTCCACAGTACACAAGGAGGAAGTTCAGCTTTCGCAACCAACAAGCATCTGGTACCTCTCGCGTGGACACTGCTTCGTAACGGTCATACAAAAGTGATGCCGCGACCCATCGTGATTGGCGATGGCACGGTGCCTGTGCGAATGCAGATGCTACGCTAAGAGACTGTTAGCTTCAATCTGTACATGAAAAGAAAAGGAAATAAAGTACCATTGACGACGAGACCCGCAGACGGACAATCTCGATGGTCGGCATCACCCCAGCTGTTCCGCGGGTTCCTATTGCGGCGCGGTTAAGACGACTGTGCAATACCGCAAACAGGTCCTTAAACTTACTCGAAAATATGGCGCAATCAGCGCTATGCGGACGCTTTGTTGTATTGCTGCCTTGCATTCGACAATGTAAATGCCAGAAAGATTTAGCAGGTGGTGGTGATTTGAGGGAATGAAGGCATACCGTTTTAACGCCAGGATCAGTCACATGGACCCTCCGGACCCCTTACTGCATTCGAGATGTCGTTAATGTAGTGCGATGGTGCGTAGAGCAGGCCAATACGACCGTGGTCGTAAAGGATATCTGGCTCGAAGCGTCTCCGTGTCCATAATCCCTCGACGCCTCTCCTTCGTCGTGTCGGATCTTCGAAAGGATATGGAGGTCCTGTGGATAAAAATAAGAGCATTAGTAGATGAACGGGGAAATGCTTGAGAAGGTACGTACCAGGGATTGGACAAGTCGTTACGAGCTGGGCTCGCTACCTTCCATTCCTCTCCGCCGTCTCCGACCAACACCGTGCTGCACGTTTTGATACACTGGAGCAAGCTAAAGGGCTGCTGAGCTTCAAAGATAAGGGCGGCGGGATGCTGAACCGCTAGTCTCGGCGTGCATCGGGTGGTGGTTGGCCGTTGGACGGATGCGGCAGGTAGGCTATGATTCCTTCGCGGGCCTACATGGACCAAGGATTTCGTTCAGCAAAGTTGGAATTGAGAAAAAGAATAAAGAGCCTACATATTCACAAGGTCGAATAGTGCTCGCACCATCCGCACCAACCCTGGTTCGTCCGTCCCTTGGTCCAGACTCATTGAAAAGTCGGCTCTATCCCACGTATCCTTAGATATGATGCAGACCGTTTGCATGGTCGGCTTAAAGTGTGATAGCGAGTGGTGGGTCCCGGACGGAGCACGCGCATAGCGCTCTGACAGTCGCAGTCTCTGTTCTTCTTGTACGCGCCGGCGACGTTTTCTAGAGGCTCTTAGAGGTGTATGACGCGGTGTGGTGGTGTATAGGGTTGAGTCTGATGAGGAAGCGGTGGTGGTGAGGTGCATGGTGAGACAGCGACGGAGAGCATGAGAAGCGCGGAGACTTCGTCGACGCTCATCATGTGGATACCGCATCTGGTTCGGTGCGTGATCTAGATAACGCGAGAAATATAAGCGTTGTTTAGAATGCTTTGGAACCAAGCACAAATTCGCACCCTCCGAGTTCCAGTAACATCCCTCTGAGACGGTGTTGCAAGAGACAGTTACGACTCAGTTACGATTCCTGCTATGACGTCACCAGGCTCGTGTGAGAAACTAGCCATGATGAGCGATTGTGTTACGTTAAGTCCATCAACCACTCTTCCACAACCTCCAAGGTGCACGTTGAAAAAATGACCATTTAGGCCGTTGACGGGCTATTTGGGGGTTTCGCTCTTCTCTCTAACTTAACCCTCAACATCTCAAGAACCGACAACGCCTCGTCACCGTTTTACACCAACCCGTCGTCCCGTAAGTATTTCGGTTCTCTGCAAACTTTTCTGTCTTTTACACTAAAGTTTAAAATAGTCTAGGTCTGTTTTTGTAGTCTGAGCACATGCCAGAGTGCGACAAACTCCATCATGAAAGGCAATGAACGATCGCCCCTAATCAAGACGGATCCCACCTCACCATCGACGGTGCCGCAACGCTGCACAACCCGCCAATCTCATAGAACCAAGCCAACTTCAAGAGACTCTCAAATCCATAACAAGAACCCGTTCCGCCTCCCAAGTCCTGAATTCGAAGGGCAATGTTCAGGGTCTCCAAGTAAGTTTGGTCCCTTCTCAAACTTTCTCTGAGCTCACAGCCGCTCACAGACACCAGTATATCCATGAATAGGATCGTGTTATCAACAGACGCTCTCGCGGGGATATTGGTTTATGGGCACCGGCTGGCACAGCGTCTTGACGACAAGTGCATTCTATCGGGCTAAGCGAGCTCTTCGACCCCGTCAGTCTTTTGTCAAAATTTCTATATATTGTGCCTAATGCTAAACGAATTTCCATCAGTTATCGTAACCAGCTTTAGGTTCTCCTCAGATTTCCCCCAGCGGTAACAGTAGCACGAGCGGGACTGGCGTGAACCCTCCACCGACGTGTACGCCGTCGACACCACACCAAGCGCGATTTCGGAGCGCGACATGCTCGCATTCATCTCTGGGGTCACCAGTCCATGCGCAGTAGTATCACGAGCGAGAGGTTGCCCAGCAGTCTGAGCAACTCTGGTGGGATGAGGACGAGCGCGTCGCTGACTTCACCAACATCCAAGGCGCCATCTCCTTCACACATCTCCCCTCTTACACCTCGTTCTCCTTATCCACATCCGCACTTGAACTCTCAGCCCCACCAGCAACAACCCCCGCGTCCCCACTCTCGACCACCCCTAACTCCCACCCGGCATCTCAGGGAACGCACTCAACCCCATCAGATATCCTCACGCAGATGCTCCACGACGAGCTCGGCTTAACCAATGCGCTTCTTTTCGAAGCCGTCATCAACAAACTGCTCTCGCGCGAGATGGAGGATGTCATTATGATGAAGAGACTATCGAGTTCGTTGGGGTACTCCTCCGCCCTGGCATTTTTGCCTGGATTTGGAGGCGGGAAAGGTGTGGTTGTGAGTGAGGAAGACGAGGAGGGTGTAGAGGATGAGCGTACGAGAGATGGTGGGATCTTACCCGCGTCGCTCACGCGCTCGAATTCCAAGACGCGCCAGCAGCCTTCAACTATGTCCACGGCGAAATCTGCATGATCCCTATCTTCAGCTGCCTCACCACCTCCACCCACTGAAGGGACGTGGTGCAGTGCTATACCCATCAACCCTCTCCTGCGCAAGTGCACAAACCTCCGCCTCCAGAAGCATTGGCTATACATCCTCAAGCGGGCTTATCACGACCTCTCAGTCGTTATCCAATTCGCAATGCAGTCCGGCTCGCTCTGATTCGAATTCAAACGGTGGCGTGCTAGAAAGAAACCTCGCCATCAAATCGCACAACTACTGTCAGCGACTCCCAAGACATTCTCGCCTCCTCTCGTTGAAATCGGTGTCATCGCGCAATCGCCTACATCAGTCGCGCGGAAGTTCAGGCGGGCGCCGATCATCCAGTGAGCGCAACTCCTGCGCGTCGTCTGGTAACGCGAAGGTGATTTAGAAGGAGAAGGTGGGGGGACACGAGTTTGAGGACGGACTATGGCTTAACGGTTGCGAGGCAGAAGGGGGGTAAGATATGTCGTTCTCGATGGACCACTCTGTATTGCTGCTTGATGCGGATCCCAGCGTTGGAAGGGTGGGAGAAGGTGGAGTTGTGAACCAAGTGGATTTCGATGGTCTGGGTGGTGTGGCTGATGCGGATTAAGGGAGCGAGAGCGATTCGAGCTTGGAATTACATTTACCTTCGCCGTGAGTCTTCTCTCATTCATTGAGTCTTCTCTCATTCTCTTATTGCTTTTCGATTTCTTTTGTCTTCACTGTTTTCCTAAATAGCGCTGAGCGACTTTTTTTGTATTAGGCACATCGTGCTGCGGCGCGCAGGCTTTCTCAGGCCACATTCCAACATCCTCGCGCAGCCTGGTACTCATACCCTCAACGGACGACCGATGAGGGTCGCCACTCATATGAGAACCAGTACGTACAATCCATCCTCCCATCTCCTCTCTTCAAATGGAAACTAACACCCATCGCAGGTAACATGAACTCCATCATGAAGAAATCAGGCGTGTCTACAGGCCAGCACAACACCGTCCGCAGGCGCACCCTACATCGCGACGGCGGTCTCCTGCGAGATGGACGCGGGCTCGCAACGTCTAGGATGGTGCGATAGCTGGAACGAGGTCGCGCCAAGTGCATTGACACGCTGTCGGCGCTAGCGCTTTGGCCGGAATGCATTCGCGGATTTCCCCTTGTCTTAAATATGTCGACGGTCATCTGTTAGCGTTTGTGATCATATTTGCTAAGAGCAACGTGTCTGCGATGTCGTACGAGGAGCAGCTTGTGACCTGGACAATAAGAAGGAAGTCGGAAGTCGGATCGACGGTGTAAACCTGTACAAACAGCAGCCCAAATCACCGCGACCACTTTTTTTAGCCATGCATTGATACAACCTCACCGCTTCGTATTTTTTTATTGAAGATAAACATTCTATCATTGCTCCCAAATTTTTATTTGAATTGTCTTCCATCCGTTCGTCCTGCGGAATCCTCGACATTTTCTGTGTGACGGTGTCACACGTAACGTGAGTGCTCCTTCCACGACCGTCGCCACAGATTCCCACTTCTCCAGCTTCCACACATCGTCCGTGCTGAAACATTCGTGCTCTCTTCATCTGCTACAGGTGAGAACCTCTCAAGTCCTCAATCAGCCTCTGGTCAATTGATGGTACGATCATTGATGGTGTTTGCTTCTCTTATGCGCCGCGGCTAGTGGAGCAATGTTGTAATGCTCTATTTCATCCAGAATGGTGCAGATGTGAATGCACCGAGGCGCGGCTCTTGAGGCTCAATTGCAACACTAGGCTAACCTTTCCTTTAGGATTACCACGAAGCTGACAGCACATTCATTCCTTGGACAAGACGAGAATTCCAGTGAGGCCAATCCTCGCTCGTGGTGCGCACATGGAGATCACGTTCTCCAATGAATGTCAAGCGTCCATCCTCCCCGGTGTCGATATCCTCTCGCGAAGGCTGTCAGCGTAACGCTGCATCCCAAAGGTACGTCTTTTATGCCGCTTCAGGATGCTCGTACTTATGGACATGGCTGGTAGGCGGCAAGGCCATCGTCGAGCAGGGGTTTGGAGGTCCCCAAATCACAAAAGGTGCAATGAAGTGTCTTCAGATTTCATATGCTAACTTTTACTTGTCCAACTAGATGGTGGAACAGTAGCGAAAGCTATCACACTGAACCTCAGGTGCTCGGTAAGCCTTCTGGACATCTCACCCTCTTCACCAACTAATCCGTCCTTTAGTCTCTTCCAAGACGTCGCCGCCCAAAAGATGAATGAATGGTGCCTCATCGGCAGCACGGTCTTCACTGGTGAGCTCGACATCAAACTCGAGCGAGCGACATCCGGCTTACTTGGTTCTACCTGCTCCGTCACAATCACCGAGGAAGACGGTGTCTTCATCAACGGTGAAGGTTCCAAAGACAGTATCCAAGCGAGTTTCGAGCCGATCCAAGCGGTCTTGAATGATGCATTGACGAGCGAGTACGACAAGTTGAAGTTGAAGGAAAGACTTGCAAATTTGAGTGGAGGAGTGGTGGTTATGAATGTTGGAGGAAGTTGGAGAGAAGAAGGATTGGTAAGATGACGCGCTGAATGCGACGCGTACAGCCGTCGAGGAGGGTATCCTGCTCAATGCTGCTCTGGTTCTCCCATCCAGCACACTTGGCGCCTGGCTACTCCCCTTCTTTCACGTCCTCAAACGCAGCACCTATCCCCATGTCCAACTTCGACCAAGAACTCGGCATCTTCATTATCCCATGCGCTCTCTCCCAACCTGCACCTGCAGTTTTCCAACTCAGGCAAAGAATCCTGCGTAATTGTCCACATCCTCTTCACCCTCCATACTCTCTCCCTCCGAGAACTTCGCAAAGGGATTCGACGCTCAACTGGACATGATCAAGAGCGGGATCGTGGATCCCTTGAATGTTCTTAGGACTTCGCTTATGGACGCTGCTGGCGTCGCGAGCCTGTTGGTGACAAGTGATGCATGTATCTTCGAGCCTGAGGGGAAGGAAAGACCAGGTATAGGTGGTATGGGGAGATGTTATGGGCGGGATGGGCGGATTCTGAGAGCTGAGGCGGACGATGGGGCAGACGAAGATGCTCGGAGTGGATTTCTTTTTCTTCTTGATGCTCATTCTCGCTAATGCACACCCCAATTTGCATTCAACCACATAACTCAGTTTAGTAGCAATTGCGCACATTTAGCATCCCTACTCGATCAATTATTTGTTCACTTAGGAAATAGCCCAAAAAAATTGTATGATGATATTGGTCAAGCTCACCTTGTGCAAGCACGACCACGTCCATATTCTGTTCTGGACCTCTTGCAAGTCTCGTCCTCTACGCTTCAACTCCAGACAGCTGAAGGATGCAGAAAGACAAGAAGATAGCCACGTCCTTAATCCTTTTGGATATAGCATCCTAGTTCTCCAAAGGCACAGGGCTGGCCAATCTGTAGATGACGCGACGATCTCCAATATTAGCCATTATATAGCCTCTGGCTAATTTTTCCTCAACATTCACTCTCACTTCCTGGTCAGCACCGGCGCGCAAGATCAGTCATATCCTCAGTCCAAGCGAAACTCTCCCACTCCAACAAGCTCTACCGCTTCATCGACAACACCGGTCATTGGACATGCTTGTCTACTTGGTAACTCCGCTTTGAGCACCAATACTGAAGCGAGCGGGAAAAGCGCTGAGCCTGGCTTATCCGAATTTACTCTCCTCGCTGCTGTCAAGCCCGAACCCCTGCTCCCCACAAGGACAACAACAATTTGAACGCCTCAAATATACCCATCACAGGCAAGATTTGCTATGTCCATGTCTCGAGGACCTCCAAATTAAGATTCATTGTGTCTGATACAGTATTTTCGTCTCTATAGGATGATCTACACACCTGAAGGAGGGAAGCATCGCTAAATGTCTATGGGCCGAAATCTACTGTACGCGCCAGAGCTATGTCAACTTGCCAATATCTTCCGCTTTTTCCTTGATCCCACCCCAGCTCCGCTTATTTCTTCATCTACCATGGACGATGTGCGCTTAGTGGATGACCTCAGTACTCTGCCTGTGACCTCTGGTGCAATGTCTTCCTTTTGCGCCCTTTCCAACCTCTTATGAGCTTTACTACCGATGTGATGTACTTTCTGGGCCTTAGCATGGGTTTTCGACTTCGCTGGTCTCCCAACTTTTCCAGTCCGCATCTTTGGTGGAGCACCACGTCGAACTTCTAACTCTTTCAGTCCTTGCCGAAGTGTGTGGAAGAGTTGGAAACTATAAGGGCCAAGGGTTGGTTTGTTTCGAAATGCAAGAGAAGAAAAGTCTGCATTATCGCGGACAGCCTCCTATACCAATGTGAGTATGTGATATCCAATTGCACGACATAAGGTAGCTCTCTTACGCCTTTCGGAATGCCCCATTCGTCCGGTGTGGCTGCACAGATGCACGTAAAGGCATCACCACCCCAATGATATACAACTTGTTGTTGCGCAGACTCCTTAATGATGTCACGCAAAGGCGCGGAAGGATGGCCTTTGCCAGGAATGCCTAGTTATTGGTACGAATTAGCAAATAAAAACATCTGATTGAAATACTCACCTTTGTACTCGGCCGTTCCGTTACCTGTGAGAACGAATTGTTCTGCTAGCAATCCGCTCTTAAACATCGTGTCATCCTTCAGAGTAACTTCGCTGTTTCGGTAGACTAGAACAGCTCCCTTCCAACTCCTGAATCCGTATTCGTTAAACGCGTACGGTCCTGCCGAGGACTCCACCGCTGTATGCCAGCGGAGTTCACCAGGGCTATCGGATGCTTCTGGGTTGTACATCTCAGCCATCTCAACGACTTTACTGGCCAGTCTGCTCAAGTTTTCTGGAAAGGCCATAACTGAGTACGAAGGTTGCATTGGGTGCAAGCAGGCAAGGTGTAGAAGATCTGAGATCATCCATCGCCCGAAACCATTGAAGGCAAATTGGCTCCTGTGGATGGCTTCATGAATGGGCAGTGGTGAGTTTTTATACCTATCAATGAAGCGTTCGAAGCCGCTCTTTGCAAGAGGACGTTCCAGCATCCAATCACCGCCCTTATCAGAGCCCCACAGCTGAGGCCAAATCTAACAACAAAAGAGAATGGTAAACTCCCATATTTATGATATATTTTGATTAAATCATACGTACAAAACTGCCAGGACGAAGGTCATGGCTTGACAGATTGCTTGGTAGGCGAGCCACTCTTATTGTCATGAAACCTTGATGATCAACAAATAGAAACGAACGGCGCTTCCCAATGAAAGCCATCATGATTCGAATGTGGGTGTCGACATTACAGCCATTAACACTGCTCGGCAGTTCGAACGTCATGCCTTTAGCTGTGAAATCAACTGGTCCAGGAGCAGTGATCGTAAGAGCGTCCGAAGTTGGAACCACAACCATGTGTCCCTGGGTCTTAAAATGAATCAAAAATATCATCTGGCATTCAGAACGAACATGAGATTTGAAAAAATGAAACTTATTAAGCAAAGCTTACGTCTCCGTTGATGAAAACCAGTTCTTTACCTCTTACTGCGCAATAAAGTGGAGAGTATTGCAGTCTGAGAGGTTTTTGAATAATTTTTTTATCGAGTGGACCGTGGAGAACAACAACTGGCTGTTTTTCGAGTCCTACCAGATGCCTCCAAGACAAGCCTGAATGGTGACATTGACTAGACGCCGAGGGAAGTGCGGAGAGGATACCGTCCTTTTCTTGAGGAAGAGCAGAAGGCACAGCCATTCTCCCAAACGTTGCGCCTGCATGAGTGGCAGGGTGATTGTTAAAGCACTGTGGAAAAAGAATTGGGTACGCTACGGAGTTATGTTTTGTCAACAGAACCGAAGTAAATAGCCAGTATGGAGCGCACCGAGAAATTCTTCGTCAATACCTTTAAAATTGTTGAGGATTTTTTGTGTCACGTAATTAAAGTTCCTGAGGATCCAGAGCTCAGGCATTTTGTGTGGAGAAGCAACGCGTGAATCCGTGTTGGTTGCTTCGACGCGAAACTGTCACGTGATCGTTACCGTCGCGTACTGTGGACTAATCACTGTAATCAGCGCGACCACTTATGCGAACGTCGATAGATGCAACTCACCCGCTTCGTATTTTTTTATTGAAGATATACATCTCGTGATTGCTCCCAAATTTTTATTCGAATTGTCTTGCATCCGTTCGTCCTGCGGAATCCTCGACGTTTTGTGATGTGAACATATCGCGAAGTGTGACATGATGTCACGCAAGGTGTGAGTCCTCCTTCCACGACGGTCCCTCTTCTCCATCATCCATCACACACATCTTCGGTGAAGTGTTTTGTTTGCGAAGACATCGGAGAGGTGCCGATGTGGGAAGAAGGAGCGATCACAGACGAGGTCAAAGAAATATGGCATGCGGGTTCTGCTGCGGTACGTCCTTCGTTCTAACTCTCGCAACCATTCAATCATCCTTTAACTTCCTTTCCTTTCTCTTAAGGTCTAATACATGTGCCTATCAAAGTCTCGAGGCGAACCAGCATCCGGTTATGGTCCAGCGTTGAACTTGAAGCTATCCACGCCACTGGCCTTTCCTCTTACTCATATCACCTCCACCCACCACCTTGCCATATCTCCAGCACTCTCAATAGCCTCAAAGACGACGCCAGTGACATCGACGAAGACTATGTTCACCCACCGCCTCTGCTTCTACTCGACCAACACCACCACCCCCAATTCAACACCCCATACCCCGTCATCTCAAGCATCAACGTGTCCTGAAGATCATAGCCAAGACCTCCATCAAGCTCGTAGTGGTGGACTGATCAATCATCCGCCTGTGTACGCTCCGTTCTGGTGGTTGTATACGCACCACCTCGGTCAAGCACGAACAAGGGCGTCGGAGGACGAAGAATGAAGACTGAGGGGTATGAGCGGGCTATGCTGAGTCTATGAGTGCACCTTAGATCTTCGGTGAGGGCATCCTGCATCGGCGATGTTCTAAAACGTTTTATTCACCCGGATCGCTCTCCTCCACCTATCCACTATCCCGGCAATCCCTAACCTATGCCGGTTCGTTAGTGTGGAAATAGCTTGCAGTACGTGCCACTGTTCCTCGCGGAAAATGTTATCAAGAGATCCAAGCCCTGTCTCCACGATGAGACGTCTGTCAAGGTATGTTAGTCTTTTTCACCATATCTGAAATTTCGCTTTTTTTGGTTCATTTAGATTCAAATTGACCACATACAAAGCACAACGGGACCTTTGAAACCACCCTTGAGACCCATATGACATCACCCACCCCCATCACCACCTCCTGGACGTCGTCGAGCACGATGTTCATGGGTACTTGTTGAGTACGATATTATCTACTTTTCATGTCTTGAATGTCGTATACATTCCGTTACATAATGAATAACATTAATCCTGAACCTTTTATATGTCCTTCTTGCTCGAGAAATTGTAAAACAGCTGCCGGAGGCACGTATTTGCGTCTCCGTTTTCAGCGGAAACGTGGGCTCGTTTAGGGTTACGGTTATAAGAGCTCGAGTCAGCGCTTCTTTCGCTGATGGCTTGACTGGACGCTGAGCTCTCCTTGCTTGTCCACCGCCAATGCACTACGTTGGAAGCCATTCAATATCCGCCGTGCGTCACGCTGCACGCTCAGCCAAGCCTGTTTTCGCTCGGGGGCCACAATAAGATCAAGTACTCGATTGAAGGACGGGTCGCTATTCTTGCTGATGTAGACATCCATCCTCGCAAATGCTGTTAGCGTAACACTGTGTAGTCTTTCTTGCGTCTTCAACATGCTCGTACTTGCTGACGCGGTGTATAGGTCGGAATGTTATCATCGAGCAGGCGTTCGGTGGGCTAAAAATCACGCAAGATGTCATCAAGTGTCTTCCGATTGTCGTGTAACAGTAGCGAAGGCTACCACGATTAAGGACAAGTTCGAACATCGGCTCTCGGTAAGCATTATGTTTATTTTTCCTTTTTCGCGGCCTAATCCCGTCCTTCCAAGGCGTTGCTTAAAAGAAGATCAAAATGGCAAGGGACGGCACGACAACAACTACGGTCCTCCCTTGTACTACCTGTGCCGTCGGCGTCGGAGACGCCGCGGCTGGTTGCAACCCCATGGATATCTGGCGCTGTGCAAGCAGCAATCCTTCCTTAACTTCAAATTAAATAAAATTCGAGATGAGGTGCATATGTTGACTGGCAATGATCACATTTCCGACTCCACTCCTGTCTTCAGCGCAATAAGATACATTGTTTTTTGGCCAGAAACTAAAATGTGAGGGACAGAGAAGCCAATCGTAATCCACAGATGTGCTGTCCTCTATCTCCAAATATATCCCTTCATGTACTTGATCTGCGAACTTCGGTTACTTCTGTGAAGACGGACACTATGTGAATCTCTGAAGACGCTAGGGTATATCGTGAACACGTACATTGGACAATGACCCATCAGCACCGCCTACACTCCCTTCTTCTAAATACCTCATCTTGCCCACAATAGCAGTGATACCGCATGCGCTGAGACGGGGTGCGCGACGTCCAACAAGACGAGCGAGAGCGCGGAAGAATTGTCGCTCTGCAAGTGTCGCTCCGAGTGCGAAGAAGTGGGTGAAGATACTGATGATCATCAGCAGCTCTTCTCTCCGATCGCTGCATGTCAAAGAAAGTAAGACTTGGCGGGTACTTGGGAATCGCAGAACCCGAATTGCCTTTCCATCAAGGAGAGGAATGCGGTGTCGAACGAGTACGCCTTCTCGATTTTGTAGGTGTTTTGACCGAGGAAGAGGACGCCTTTGTCGGTGAGCTCGCAGATGATCAAGCGAAGAATTTCGCCCAGGTATCGCCCTGATATGAGTTTCTGCCATCGCGGTGGTCGACTCTCGCTGAACTCGCGCCAAGCAATGCAAGGACGTTCGGTTGTGAGAACGTCGTCCAGATGAATATTTCGTGCACGAAGAGCCATTGGTGCATGGATGGTGCGAGGACTTTGATGGCCACCGTATTGCCTCGCCAAGTCCCACGGTATAGGCCGAAGAACTCCATACCAATCTGTTCTTCGAGGTCGACTTCGTATCTGATTTTGCGTGTATCAGGACTTCGTCAAAGAGGATCGCGAGGTGGAAGAGAAGAAGTACCTGGTGATAGTCCAACTGGGCAGAGCAAGCTCCTTACCAGCGCTCAACCGTCTAAGCGCATCTATACCCCATTCTACGAACTCCCTATCAAGCGGATCCGGTTCCACAGTTCCCAAGCTACGACTTGTCCCCGTACTCGACTTGATACTCGTCACGCTCCCTCGCTTCTGTACACTCTCCTCTTCTTCTCACACCACCAACCTCTCTAATCTCCCGTCTAAGACTTTCACCTCGACACAGGCGAAATCCTTTGAATCTACTGACACAGCCTCACTCTCGTTATCCGTGCTCTTATCACTCGCATTAGCACTGGCGGCTTCCGGCCCATCCAGCGCCCTCTGGAGCTTCTTCAACCCCCCTCCCTCTGAACTTGCATAACACACAATATATCCGCATTTTCGACGTCACCAGAGCTATACACATGAACTGACGAAGGTCATGCACGTCCAGAGCGTTGTCCAAGACGTTCTGCTGCTCTACGATGCTCTGGATGTCGGATTGCACCTTCGCAGCGGTGGTGACGCAACACTTTGGTTTGGGAGGGACGTTGGAGGGTGTGCAAGGCGTGGTAGAGGGTACCTCGTAAGCTTCTGTAGGAGGGGATACCGTGGGGAGGGTAGGGGTATGGTGCCGAGGTGTTGTATCTGGTGACGCCGTTGATGGTGGAATGAGTGCCGCCATTATTTTCTCTTTATCCGCTTGTCTGCGTGCTTCGGCCGCTTGAAGTTGGTTCAAGGTTCGTATCTGGATGAACGCCCACGTACGTAGACAACTTTAATACTTTAAAATAGAATGAAGGAGATGAGTGGATACGTACGGAGAAGAGGCTCAGAGCGTAGCTTAATTCCGTGTCGCAGATACCAATGCCTCGAAGAATCTCGCCGCGCCTGACGTATCGTTTGAAGAAAGGTCGATGTACCTGCTGATGCAGGAATTGCTCCACGCGCGTGGATGACCTATTGATAAACGCGAGATTAGAACGATGTGATAGAGAAGACGAAGAAGCGTCGGGACATACTCGGTGAGTTTCATGATTGGAAGTTCAGCGTTTCACCAACTTCGTCGCCGAGCTCTAACAGTTCCTTGCGATTAGCGTCTCTCAGCAGCTACAACTCCTGCATATCAATCATGATGGGTTCTCGGTCGAATCTCTGGACATGCTAGACAAGGATCGAGTCGACGAGGAAGCGGTGGCTGCTCGGTATTGGACATGGCAAGCCTTCGGGTAAGTGCAGCTTTAGCGGGACTGCATGGGGAGTCAGCATGCAGATTTTGGTGTTAAATAATGCTTCTTACACTTGGGTGTCGGTTGGGTTTTGAAAGACGAAAAATCTCGCGAGGATGAGGTTGGACTGAAAGCGACGTAACACTAATTTCCCGTTCGAGCAACTTTAGGGTTACCACGATCACATGATCAAAAAGTGGCACCCTTTGATCATATGACTAAGGTTACTCTTCTCGAGTCTTTCAGACTCTTTCCTGACATTGGGAGACACATCTGCAATTATTATTAGGTGTAATTAGAGTGGCATATATGTATCCGTCCTTATGGGTATACCTAACTCCTTTGCAATGGATCCGTGGGAGAAGAGGACCACCCACTCCGATTCGCACTGCTGCTCGTACTTTGCAGTCTCCTTCCCGCGCTCCTTTGCCATGGCCGTCTCCCATCTCTTCCTCGCCTTCTTTTGCGCGATGTCGCTGTTTGACCCTGACTGGGATTAGGACATCTATCCCCGCACCAGTGACAGTCAACCTCGATCCAGAGTTCGCGAAGCCAGCGCGTGCGGCTGCCCAGGATTCTCCTACTCAGGCCAACTCACAGACCAAGTACGAAGGGTAGGAAGGCGTGTCCTTCGCTGATCGGACAGAATGACAAGTTCCTCCCAACATGATAGCGTAGAGCGGCGCACTGGCTGGTGATGCGTGTATCCCTGCGTTCGATCTGAGCATGGACGACAAAAGCGACCTCGGGATGCTAAGAGCCTGAGGCGTACTCCCCAATTTGGGGTCTTGGACGCGGCATATGATATCAAAGTCGGTAAGACATTCAACGCAGTCGGCACTCGCAACATCCAGGATCTGGAACCTCGCAAGACTCCCTGGATGTCCACGAATACAGACTTCGGCTTGGGGGTTTGTGCATCATCAAATCCGCGTCAGCACAGAAAGGATCAGAGGATTGGACTCGCTTACATGGAACAGATATCCGAGGAGTTCCGCACCTCCGATGGATACCGCCTCGTCATGACTGATTTCTTGACAGCGGATATTCCCCTCGTTGATCCCAGGGATCACCGTACGAGAGACCACGAGCAGCTGCATGAACTTATCGCGGTAACCTTTCCTTTGCTCCCTGACCTATTCGCTAGCGTCGATGAACGGATTCCCGCCACACCACCGCCACCCTCCAACATCGCCCTCAGCTCCGCGAACAATCATCAGCCCTCCCTGTTTTCCTTGTCTGAGCGCTTATCCTCGCCGACAATATCCAAGTACGCGACACCGGCGATGGAAGAACACCTGAACTCCGACACCTCCCTCGTCAGCGTGCCGGCCTTATCGGAGACATATTCGATCTGGTCCTGCTCCTCGATGAGGATCGAGGTCCGGCGGAGCGTTGGTGTATTTGCCTTGTTACAATACATGGCGAGAACGATTGAGGGATATCTGGAGGAGTGCGTGAGAACCGGCTGATTGCATCGAACGTACGCTTCCTACCTTAATAAATACTTTCACTGATGACTAAATAACGCAAAGTCAAAATCCGCCAGAGCGCTCAACTCAACGCGTGCAGCGATAGCATCCGTCTCCAACGGAAACTTGAGAAGAACCGCTAGCAAGCACGGAATGAGATCATTTTGCGAAACGATAGAAAGAAGCAAATCGTACCTCGCTGATGCTGCTACTGATCGTGCTCCCCAGGGACAACATAAGAAGAAGGATGAATGAAAGCACGATTTGGACGTCGAGTTGGCGGTTGAGGAGTGCGGCGCTAGCGGAGATCGTTGAGTGAATTGAGAAGATTGGGATGTCGGTTCATACGTACGTTGCATTCGGCATCAGAAACGTCTTCGCACCAATAAGACGGCCCAAGGCGACCTCATGACCATGTCGTTGGAGATGCGGTTACTTTGAGAGCTCACCCAGCGAGACTAACGATGTTGGTGTCGATTAGGTGGTGACGCTGTTTGAAGAAATGTTCCCGACATTGACGCCGAGGGCATTGGAAACACATTGGGTTTGACGTTGCAGGAAGATGGGAACGCAGAGGGTTGAAAATGTTCCGTTAGGTGTCGCTGCAGTGTTCGAACCAAGTCGAGAGTGTGACACGGGATTCGATGGAATTGAAAGGGTTCATCGACTTTCGTCCTCGAACTATTGAGGAGGTTTAGGTCGCAGAGCATCAGATGGATGGCCGTGAAGAACTCGCAGAATCGACGCAGATAGCCTCACTGCTGCGGAAAGTTGGGAGAGAATAGAAGATAGGTTTTCGCGTGGAAAGCACGTGGCCTGCAGGCACGGCAAGCTCTCATCGAAGTGGAGGACGACATCGCAGTGCAAGTACCACTTCGGCTGCGAGCTCTTTGAACATTGACGAGATACTCCTCACAGCTACGATGGATCATCGTGCCAACACTCAACCTGGAGTGGGAGGAGGCTACGACAACAAAGACTGAAACGAGCACCAGGGCCATCCCAGTGGGAAACGCTGACGGATACCTGCGCCAGCTGCAGGAGAGGCCCCAATGGTACGTCCTAATACTTCTTTCGCGGATTTTCGAGTGTTGAATTCTGATAAACCCTTTCACTTTTCTTCTCCACAGGCGGCCTGACGGTGCTCCACAAAATTGGTCCACCTAGGCAACCTCCGAGCTTACAAACGTACCAAACCCCCATTTTTACTCTCCCCGTTACTGGCGCACCTTCAAAGAAAAATAAGAGTGTCCCAGCTAGTCAGCTCATCACCTTGGGCCCCGGCAATGTTGTCGTCAGCGGAGGTACGTCATTTGCTTTGTGCATCCTTGGAACCTTCTTCGTTTTCGGGCCTATTACACCCACTGTCACTATTTTTGTGTCACCTCTTGCTTCCTCACTCTCCCTAAAGGGAATTCCAGATCCTGACATCATTTGACATGCAATGCTGATTCAACTTCCTTTTTTCTTCTACTCCGATACAAATTTAGGTGGTGCAGCAACCACTCTACCGGCGAGGGCCCTACCTGGTGGTGGTTATCCAGCCACTAACGAGCAGGGCCAACGAATCTGCTGCCAATGCGGTATACCTGGACGGTACAAGGAAGGTAAATGCATGGAGAAGTGGGGATCGGGACTGGATGGACCTGGGACGGTGTGTGATTGGTCAGTTGATATTATCTTGCTTTGGTAGAATGGAAAGCTAATTAGCATTTTGGCTGGGCTTTTTGTTGGATTTTATTTTTATGACCATCTTCGATGATTCATAGATGCCGCAAGAAAATGAAACACGTTGAGAGACGGGGATCGATGGACGGCGCCGCTGCGGCTCAAGCTGCGGTCACTGCTCGTCACCAACCCCACCATAATTTGGTGGTCACGACGTCAACACATGGAACGCCACCTCACCGTCAAGACACCATGATCATTCATGATTGAGAACGTGATAAAACAGATCCTGATAATCGACACTCTCAGCTCCTTCTGCTCTCTCTTTGCGTGCTTACCGTGCCGATCGTGGTCGTGGCGACCTCGAAGATGCTCTTAGCCAAACTCGTTCTGGGTCAAGGAGTACGTCCAGACAAAGCGCGTCGCCACATAGTCAAGCCTCCAATGCTCATACTGCTGCCAGTACTACAAACTGGACTTCGGCGGTTCCACGTGCACCTACGCCTCCGTATATCACGAGCATCTCAACGCGCGAACAATATGCTAGCGGAAGTCAAGGCACCAGTGCTGGTGAGGATGGGGATGCTGAGATCGCCAGTACACGACGATTTGACTCTGGATATTGATGGTGAAGTTTCCGTGTACAATTCTGTTGCAGATTTTGGTTGTACTAATATTAGAAAAGATGTGGCTTGTCGAGAAAGCATATCCTGGGAGGAATGCGGAAGTCTTGAAGCTTGTAAATTTAGGCTATGTCGATCTTGTCTGTGCGTACCCTTCCATTCCATATCTCGCATGCTGAATCTTGCCTTGACACTCACCCGACAAGCATCCCTCCATGGAGGACATTGTTCACGATTTCAACTCTCTTATCAACACCGGTTAGGCGTTATACTGGGTATGTAATTCATGATTTAATTCAGATGCCGCTGATCGCTTTAAAGAGGATTTTAGACATACTCTGTTTTGTGCTGAGTCTGCTTACGCGCGAAATTCGTTTCGTATCCGCTGCTGGTAGTGGCTTGGTCTGGTTTTGGTGATCGCCAACTCTCTCAATTGTAGGACTAATCGCGCAACCACTTTTTGAGCCGTTGATAGATACGAACTCCCTCCATCATATTTTTTTATTGAAGATAGACATATTACGATTGCCCTCAAATTTTTATTTGAATTCTCTAGCATCCGTTCGTCCTACGGAATCCTCGAGATCTTGTGACATAAACGTGTGTGCGAAGTGTGACGTTGTCACGCAAGGTCATCCTTCCAAGACACGACTGTCGCCACAAATTCCCTCTTCTCCAGCATCCAGCTCACACATCATCGGTTCTGAAACTTCCGTGTTTTCCTCGTCTGCAACTATTAGCACTGGTTAGGACCCGTCAAAGTTCATTGTCAACCATGGACAACCAATCAACTCCGGACTCGATTGGGCTCTTTCTTTGCATACCCGGGCAGCGGCTGTGGTGGTAGGGCTGTCGTAGTGCACGCAATATGGAGCGTGGAGGCTCCGAGGTGCGGCTCCTGTTGTCTGTTGCTCAATCTGGCTAACTTTCATTTAGATTTCCGCAACGATACTCGAACGACAAGAGAAAGAACTCTGCTGGTGTCATAGTTCGCACAAGTGGTGAGTTCGCACTCCCTTTCTCATTTACCACCATCTTTGCTGGTTCTTTGCCAGCATCGCGCACATCCGGCGATCATGGGCATTCCGGCGATTTTTGCAACATCGACTGATTCTTCTTTTTATATTTACTGACCCGCTTTGTCGTTTCCAGGATCTACGCCATTGCATTTCGCCACAGCCAAAGGACACATGGACGTCGTGCACATACTCCTCGAACATGGTTCGCACCCCGATCGCCCAGACAAGCACGGCGTCGCCCGAGATGCACGCGCGCGACAATGGCTGAGTCGCGTGCACGGTTGTTATCAAGGAGTGGAGAACGGAGTGCGTGGGCGATTACCTTTATCGCTACCGCCAATCCACGATCCGGATGGGTGTCTGATGGTGCAAATGGATCAGATGTCAAGCGGTCGATCGATAACGCGCTGCACCTACTGAAGTCGAGCCATCGGTACCATTCGAGCGCCAATGTCGGCCTCCCGTCATCTCCATCCTATGCCCATCCACATCGCGCACACAGATGAGTCGATCTGAGGAGATCGACAATGTACCTCCACCGAGTTCCAACACGCAACGAGCCCATCGCCTAATGGGTTCCGCGCGAGGATGGGGAGGCCGCAGTCGATCTGCACCATGCGATGTCCATCGAGCGGTTGAGGGGGGAGAAGGCGAGGAGTCCGCTGTCACCCATTTCGCCGATGGAGGTTCTGAGGGGAGGATGGAGGCGACAACGCGCTAACACGGCCAAGCATACTTCGACATCATTGCACCTCCTCATCAAATTTTCAGCACTCGAACTCACCATCACCATCACTCGGTCCCTCCAGTGCGCGTACTTTAAGTTTCGACCCCTCAGGACAATACGGGAGCCCGACGATGTCGGCTGTGCAGCAGATCCTGGTCAGACGGCCGTCCAGGACGTTTGGGTTGCGCATGAGTAGCGAGAGTCCAGCTAGGCGGGTGACAGCATCGATGAGCGTCGGGTCGCTGCGTCCTCAGACAGAGATTTCCGCTTGGAAGAACGAGGGCGATGGGAAGGGTTTTGGTGGGGGTGGACTCCGGAGTTGCCGTGGCATAAGACGGAGTTCTATGTGAATGATCGTGAGGAGGAAGTGGATTATGTTAGGTATTCTCGGTCCCCGCGATGGCCGATCCCGTCGAGTCGAGCTAGGTGACAGTTCACGTCAAGCAGGCCGTCTCATTCGCCTGGGTTATCGCCTGGCGAAGACATGTCATCAAGGGCGTTCTCGTTCAACATCGAAAGACCTCCAATGGGATCTTTGCAAACTCAGCGTCCCACGCCCACTCAGCGCTACGTGATCGTCGGAAATGCGTCTACGCGGAAACTGTCTCAAGCACCGACACTGAAGCTAGCGGGAACGCACCAAGTCAAGCCAATGCAAGCCTACTCACTCCGCCACTCTCGAGTCTGAATCCCCACCTCCCGCCTGGTTCCATGTCCAATAACAACATCGGTCTCAAGGCTTCCATATATACCCACCAAGACCAAGACTCGCCCACCTCGTCTCTTGAAGACTTGATCTCGACACCATATCCTTCGCTTTGGGGAGTAGGGGGTCGATCTCCGTATGGTGTCCAATCGCACAGAGGCGGAGGCGTTGATGCATACGACGCAGAAGGAGATCCTAGACCTGACGGAGGTTCCTGGAGAAGAGGTTGCTCCAGAGACAGATCGAGTTCCGCTTAGCGCAAGGTTGGCCGCGTATGGAGAAATTCTGGTGCTCAAATGACGGTTTGCGAAGGGAGAGAAGCAGAGGGAGCAGTGGACGAGTAGGAGCGCTCGCGAGGTGGATGCACTGACTTCGCCGAAACCCCCACGGAGTGCAATGTTGGGTCGTAATGCAGCATTTGGTATGCCGCGGCGTGTGGAGATTGGTCCGGGTTTGCCGCCGCCATCAAAGTCGAGCTCGTTTCGACTGATTCCAGCAAAGGCACTGCGGTTACGGCGACCGCATACGGCGGAGGGAAGCGTAAGGCGCGAGCGGAATGGTGGTAAGTTTCACATCTGTGGATGTCTATGGGATTCGAATGACTGATTTCTTTCCTTTGACAGCCGCTCGTACCAACCTATCTAATCCTCGAGAGTTACGCCCTATCCGGGTGCGGACTCGACCTGTCTCGAACCTTCCCGAGAACGAGACCTTACCAACTGGGGAACAAGTCGCGGTTTTCAGTGTCATCGAGACTGCGCCAACACCGCTGGGCACTGCTCAACACGGAAGCATACGTCTAATCCGTCACTTCGTCCATCTCCACCACCGTCCAAGGCTGAGCCTTCGAATGGATCCCTGCCCAGTCTCCCTTTGATCGGTGTTCCTCTTACTCGAGCGTCCACTGCTCCACTCCATGAAACCTCCCCACACAAAGTTCCGCCAACTCCATTCTTCGTCTTCTTCTTCTGACTGGCAATGTTCGATATCTCCATGGGCACCTTTGTGGGCACCGTTCTCCAATATGTCGCTGTCCGCGATATTGTCTCTCGCACGTCGTTTTTGCGGCATGTGCCGCTTTTGTCGCAGGAGATTCCGCCAAGCAAACTGGTGCGATGGCTCAATCACATGCGGAGCGTGAAGTCGTGGAGACGTGTATCGGTTTGAACGCCTTGGAGGACGGTTGCGAAGGAGCGGGACGCTCAGAGGATGTCGTCAGACGCAGAAGCTGGCGTTTTCGTTGGAGGTGGCGAATGGGTTACCGATTGCGTCATGGGCGTTGACGAGGAGCATGATCGACAGCAGCAGCATGCTGAGGAGATGGAAGTGCCGAGTAGGGTCTGGATAGGAGGGAGAATGCGGCGGGGAGAGTGCGTTTTCCGTCTTCTGCTCTTGTTGCTATTCCGACTGTTGCACCTGGCGCCTCTCCCTTACGCTCGCCCGCCTCCTCCAGCATTGCATGGACAACATCATTGTCATCCTCTCGACTTATCCCACCAAGGTCTTATTTCGCATTTCTTTTCTGACGCTATGGCCCTCACTCTGTTGTTGTTGGTTTCTTATCTGATCATCTCGTTTCTTTGTTGTTCATTTACGTATTATTCAGTTAGGTCTCCTTATTTCCACTGTAGCTCACCATATGCGAAAAATCGGTGTAATAATGAAAAGTTCTCGTTCTGCCTATGACCCGTGACGTCATGTAGTATCAGCCTTCATTCGGTGGATAGCTTCGGTGGATTGGGTGGGAAGCATTTAAACAGTAGAGTTGAATATGTTGTCTAGAGCTGGTTTCGATGTGAGGGGATGTGTATGTAGAAAATGTTCGACTTGAAATAGTAGTGGTGCTCTAGAAGGTTTAAACCTGTGGGTAGCCTAGAGCACGATCACTATTCAATGATTTCAATAGGTTATGATTTATACCGAAGTCCAATGTCAAAATTTGGTCGTTGCGCCACCGTTCACACCAAAACATATAAATTGGAATATATTCAGATGGTATCGAATACAACGGTCAGCACAATAGAAAATAGTGAGAACATCATCTGACCCGCCTCGGAAATGGCCAAACCATTCATCACCTGCCTATTCTGCTTTGGCCACCTTCCGTATCCGTCCCCAAGGTTGTCGAAACGATCTTTTGAAGCTCTACACCAGGAGTACCAGGAGTGTGCGAAGCTATTGAGGATGCACGCAGGAGCGCTGAGTCGTCGGCGTCTCCGCTATGATAAGCAAAGGCCCACGAGCTTGTGCTGCCGCCTCGAGACAGGAAGGATGTCTGGAAGGAGTGTATGTTCTTCTCCGACCAAAGGATGAGATGTTTTGGATTCGACCTTTGACATCTCCCTCCGCACGAGACTGAGCTTGAGCTTGAGCGACGGAACCCTTTGCAGACTCTCCCTGCGTCGCTGGCGGTACAGGTTGGAGAAACGACGGCGCCGGTGACAATATCGCTGACAGCGACATATTGGAAAATGGCACAGATGGTGATATCGAACATTGTATGTCCAAAGAAGGGTGGAGTTGGCGAAACGTTGGGTAGAGTGAATTGTTATTGTTGGTGGCAAAGGGAGAGGTGATGGTGGATGGGTCGATTGACGCTGGGATTGGTGGAGAGGTATGTGGACGTGGTCTGTGAGGATTATTAGTCAATGAGTGACGAGATGAGAAAAATGAAAATAAATACATACCAAGCTTGCTCGACGGCTCATCAACATCCATTAACTCCTCCCTCTCGCACTCGCCGACTCGCAGCTAGCACTCCAACCATTCGACCAACTCCTCCCACCACCCTCATCCACCCACCCGCCATTCTCGCCGTGACCATCATCTTCCTTCTCATCATCAGTCGTAGTCGTAGCCACAGCAGCAGCCTCCACAGCAAACGGAGACATAACCCTCCTCCCTTTCCTCCAAATCTCCCGCTGCATCTTCCCATGCCTCCCACCACCCTCCCGTCCCCGATAGCGATGAAGACGTAGTTGGTGGCGGAGATGTTTCATGCGCAAGTGGCACACCTAATAGCCCATAGACGCTGGAACTTCCACCTATACCCGTACCTGCGCCAAAGCCCGAGCCTAAGCCCGAACTACCATCATCATCAACGGTGCGCGCGTGTCCCTTCCCTTTACTCTTCCTCTGCATCGGCTCCTGTAGCCTCATCTCCGGCAAGGACGTCTTCCTCTTCGCAGGCGGCGTCAACACATCATCCTTCCTACTACTCCTCCCGTTTTGTCGTCGGTTTCGGCGTACTCGCAGTCACAGCC
The DNA here is from genome assembly GCA_004355085.1 of Rickenella mellea. Lineage (NCBI taxonomy): Eukaryota > Fungi > Basidiomycota > Agaricomycetes > Hymenochaetales > Rickenellaceae > Rickenella > Rickenella mellea. The sequence continues at coordinate 165,446 of ML170198.1, forward strand.
TGCACGGGGGGAACATATCCCATTTGTTCTCCGCACCCAGAACCAGCACCAGCACCGGTAATCGCCGTTCTCGTGCACGAGCTTGACACCGCCCAAACCGCCGCCATCTGTCCCTCCGACAACCCGTGTACGCACACCCCGCTTCGCGCCGATCAGACGTCGCAGATCGACACCGTGTCCGCGGAGAGGAGATTGCTTCGAGAGCTTGTGTGGCACGGCTAACGACTTTGGTGTCGATTGGGCGGAGACACTGTTGATGAGGACGTTCCTGACATTGAGGCTGTCGATAAGGGAACATATTGAGGTTTGAAGATGAGGGAAGATGGGGAGGCTAAGGAGTTGATGATGTTGGGTGAGGTCGGACGTCACCGTTGGGTGCGAGTAGATCTTCATCTGCACCGTCGACGATGCTTGACATGATATTCACGGCGCAATCTTTGCGCGAGATCCGCATGCGCACGTAGCGAACGTCGAGCCTAGGGAGTGCACTATGTCCTGATCTGGAGTTTGAGTCTAGCGACACGATGAAGTCTGTAAAATAGAATTGTTAGTGAAACGTGTAAGAGATAACAGGAAGGAAATAGCGCACCAAAAAGATATGAAAAGCACGTACGTCATTTGACTCGGCCAATCTCCATGCATGCCGAGCCTCGACTCGGTCAAAGCAGGCAACTCGCGTACTACCGCCCTAACATCCCACTCCACGACCTCTTCCTAAGTCTTCAAGTCCCGTAAAGTCGAAGATCGCGAAGGAGGGTGTGGTGTTGTCGTATCCCTCCTGACCTTCCCTCTCATTCTCCCTGAGACTGAGTCCTGACGTCCTGAATCTGGATTGGTACAAGTGAGACCGATAGATGTTTTTCTCAACGTTCAGTTGGCGGAAGAGGCTGGTGGACCATAGCATGTGCTGTTCGATTGGTATCGTGAGACTAACGCCAAGTGTCTTCACAGAAGCTCTTTGTGTCCGGGTGTGTGGCCTGAGTGTGCCCGTCTTTCTGAGCGTATTGGAAGACACAAGATTTCCAGCTTGACGTTAGACGTTGGAAGACAGAAGCTGATTGTACGTCACGTTTGTCACAGTTCGTCACAGTTCGTGACAATGATCCAGCTTCAAGTTGTCCACGGCATCCATAAGTGTATCACAAAACTCTTTCCTGATGAGGTTATAGAAACTCTCTGGTACACATCTGGCATCCTCGACCGACATTTCCCACCCTCCGCATGCAAAACTGTTCTCTTCAGCGAGGCTACCAGACTCAACTCCAAACACCTTTTTCTCCAACCTCCCCACCAAATCGACAATGAATGCCATTAGCCGCTCGGAAATACTCGCAAACAGATACTTGGAAATTGCGTGCTGTCGATTTTGCACCATGGAGCGTTCATGAATCAGCCTTCGCGTCGACTGTTGAATCTAACCACTTCGACGTCGTCAGATATTCCTTCTCCACGGATCCGTGCGGCTTCAGGCTTCGTAAAATTTGTCTTCAACATTGGTAGGTAGTCCGTTTGCGTTTGTGTGGCCGTACGTTGAGCTGACTGGTTGCGCTGATCGTCGTCGGCACGATTGACCGAACTGGCGGCGAGTCTCCAGAATAAAGCATGAAGGTCGGGTCAGATCTCCGGTTTTTATTTTACATCTAGTTAACTTACCAGTTCACCAAGTTCACAACCACACCATCGATCCTAGCCGTACTGGCCATCACAACTACTGCCAGGACTGTGACTTCTATTAACTTCTCTCATCTCAATCGACCTGTCTGGGCGTCGTTCGAATGGCGGAATCTTTCTGGTGAGTCCTTTGGGCCCATCCGTTCTGCGCACTGACCACATTTACTTCGTTTATCCTCCATCCAGTGCATCCTTCTCACTTCCGAAATCGTTCCCACTCCCCTTCTCAATGTTTTCTGCAACTTCTTGGCGGTCTTTGGTCACGGTACTTCCTTATCCCATCGTTTCCGACCATGCCACAAATCCACAAATCCTGCAGATCATTCCGACGCTCCCAGTCTGACTTTCGCTGAAGTCAGATCCAGACAGCTCATTGGAAACTCAAACAACATCACGAACGCGCGTTCATTCTCCCCCGAAGGTGTTGTAAAGGTTCAGTTTCTGGTTCATAGCAATTCACTATGTTCTCAGTCGTATTTCTTGTCATTATTGTACTGTATTCGATAGATTGTGGATAACAATTTTTGGTACCTACTTTGACTTTGTGATCTTAGCAAATACGCTGCATTATCCCACAATTTCAGAGAGTTTTGTACTGGAAGTATGAAAATGTATATTGTTAAATAAGCCCGAAGAAATCACATAGGTTGACCGCTATGTCCAGCTCTCCTCAACCGGGCCGCCACGAGTGCCTTTTCATTCACCACTAGTATTGGTGCGTTTATTCTCCAAAAGTGATGAGATATTCAGAACCGCATCATGAGCTGACGAGCGAAAGCACATCAGATGACCTTGCAGTTCCGCCATGGACATCTCATGAGACGCTATAGAGTCAGCAAACCGTGTTGCCAAATCCCCGAGTTCTATGTTTTCATGAGCGGCATCTTCGAGATGAACCAACTGGTCACAGTCAGGCTTATAAAACCGATTGAAAAGTGTAGATGCCTGATAATGACTGGCAGCGTGGAATTTGAATTTGGCGTCAATCCTTCCTGCTCGAGTAAGGGCGGTGTCAAGTGAGTCGGGCTTGTTGGATGTCGCAATCAACATATGGCCTTCATGACAGTTTACTCCGTCCAATGCGTTCAATATTCCTGCCAGCGTTAACTGAGGTTTTGAGGAAGGAAGAGAGGATGACGAATAAGTTGATCTTAACCCAGTATCCTCACGGTTAAGACCATTACGAAACGATATATCGATGTCTTCAATAAGGGCCAAAGACGGCGTAGGTAGGCGGGACATCAACTCTTTGAAAGTAGAGTCATTCATGTCCGGATCTCCTAGCGAGACGATGCATATGGGCACGCATAACTTGCTTGCGAGCGCATGAACTTCCGGTTGAAAACGTCAGCATGGCAATACGCAAGGGCTTTCCACATTTACCGAATGAACTCTTCCCGCTTCCTGGCGCACCGTGAAACATAATCCCTCGGCGCCATGGAATTCCGCGTTCCCTGTACCATTCTTCACCCTCAAAGAAGTTTGTGGCATCAGTCAAGATGCTTTTCTTGACGTTCTCGTCTAGTATAACACTATCCCAAGTCCTGTTAGGCTGGCTAGCCGATACCCTCCAATCATTCAGACGACTGCAATTCAAAAACGAATAATTAAAAATGGCAAAGTACATGGGTTCAGGAATCTCACAAGTCCGGGGTAAACATTGTTACGCGATCCTGCACGTGGAGTTTGTAGAGAGTCTTTGCTTCGAGAAGCAAAGCCTCAAGAGTGGTCCGAGCGCGGCCAAACTGAAAGACACTGTATTACAGTTATTCGGTTGAAGCCATCCGGGTTACTGAAATGATAAAGTACCTTATTTTATAACGACGTTGAGGGAAATTGCGTGTCAACGCCTTGGTCTGTCCTTCCATGCGAGATATCCGGACATGCTTGCCCTTGAAATTGAACATCATAGGTCTGTCTGAGCAAAATTTCAATCACAAAAAACCGCTTTGCGTTGAATTGAATTTACCTGACGCTGGCGAGTAGATTATTGTCCTCTTCTTTTCCTTCGCCGAAGTGACCTCAGATGGTAGCAGGTCCGCAGTTCCGCCGTCGTCGGTATTTGTAGAGACCTGTATCTCCCGCGAGTCTGACCAGCCTGGCTGCTTTCGCAACCAGAGCTCCAACCAACCTATCTCAAAGTCAACCTGTAAATGAAAAGTGAAAGCAAATGTGAGGGAACGTACGATATGATGCATCGAACTCGTCTATGTACGCGGTAAATAGGAAAACGTCGAGCAGGTACGTGCCAATATTGAAGAGGGAAGAGATGACCAGTGGGTTAGTGAGAACGACTGCCAGTTGTGGCGCTAGGAAGAAAGGCAGAAACAACTGGAGAATTCGCCAAATAGAGGCAGAAGCAAAGGAAGAGATACTTCCTGTCATTTGCGACATCAAACTTGGAGTGGGGACTTGGACAGGTGTCCGTGAATATTTAAAGCATTGAAAACGTCTTGTTAATCACGAATTTCATGGCCTTGTCATTGTCACATATGGTAGAGCACCAAAAATGGCAGAGCGTCGATCGAAAATTCAGGTATTTCGACTTCTCTGAATGGTGCGATCTGCAGTGGGACGAGATCACAGACCGCTTTCCTCACCAACCATTGACGTACGAATTCTACCGCAGAATTTCTGATTTGAGCGCATGGCAAGCCACGGAATGATGTTCGATGATAACACGACGATCCCTCACTCAATCAAATCTAACCACTGCCGACATTTCAGTGACGTCCACGCCATGCCCTAGCGTCGAGGCAGAGTAAATGGACAGTATTTCCTTCTTTTTCCCGATGACCGTGGGGGAGTTAGACGGCTTCCATCATAGAATTGTCGTTCTGTGATTCTGCTTTTGATGTAAAATGTTGTCAGGCTTGTTCGGCTTTGCGGGGTATAGCTGGGATCGCCAAACGGGATCTTCAAAAAAATTGTAAGAAAAAGCATGCACGGAACATGTACGGCCCTTGCGATCTTCGACGTGGAATCAAACAACGGCATGTTGTGAAGAGGGCGAAATTGACATGAGGCGCGTGCCATTTGGGTGCCTCGCCACTTTCTATCATGCAACAGCCCCCTGCCACCTTATCAGGGACGTTCGACAGTCCAAATCGAGCAAGACTACGTCTCCACCTGTATATGGCAATTACCATAATAAATGCTATGACCTAATTCATAGTTATCAGACATCGTCGCGCCATACCGACCACCAAAGAGACCCCGAGACTGACAATCCGATTATGGTAGGTGGCTGTCCGACACTTCATCACCAACAACTTAAATTCCTATCCTCCACTGTCGATCAGGCTTGGGACCCTTTCAGTGACAATTGTTTACTGAAGAATGTGTAACCTTTGCTCTTTCTTCCTCTGACCATTCATTGACTCAGACGTCGTTGTGGAGCTTGAGCAAATGGCTTCGAGGCTGGGAAGACCTTACGCACACGCTTTGTGAAATCCTCACTGGTCCGACATCTCTTTAGCCGTTGTTGATTCCTTGACCTCATATTCAGGACCTTCGCCTGCGTGCTTTACTCCATCTGACAAAATGACCTATGGTACGGAAATTTTGAACAACGAGCCTTCAATTGCGCATGACATGCTCTAACTTTCAGCTTTCAGATTTTGTGCGTATCCTATCTATCCAGGTGGAATGACCCCCGTTGCAGAAGCCGATTCGACTGTATTCAATAAACACCATGATGTCCAAGAGCCGGCATTTGGATCACGGGGGGCTTGGTCAATACTGGCTCGTGCGAGCTTTTTTTTGGTATGTCTTTGTCCATATTCAATTTTTCTCTATCCAACCCTGGCTAATCCATCGCAGATTGCCATAATGTTATGAGACAAAGGGGAGGGGATGTCCATGCCCGATTGTTGGGATATGAGGACATGGCATCCTGCCCACTGCTTACAGATGCTGGGGAGCATGTCCGTATGATTCCCAGCGGCCCGTGGCAAAGAAGTACGTGCAGAGTATTGATACAAGTGATATTTCCAATTAATTCCCATGCAATGCAGCAATTGTGCCAGGCGCGATACCGGAAGAGGATCTGCGGAAACAAATAATGATGATACTCATGCTGCAAACCCACAATGTGAGTGTCGTCCAGCCCGCAAGGAAAAATCGTATTTTCAAACGAAGTTGCAGGAACTCACCCAATCAATGTCAACCACGTCATTGCACCAAGGTTATCCTCCAGCACTCGTGCAGCAGAGAACAGAAAAAAGTGACATGGCTATCTACTATCTACGTCAAAATTAGCACGAATTGACACACCTTTCTCTCCCCACCCAGAACTAAACGACCTCTCGGTTCACTTATTTGTGAAATGGCTGCACTCATATGCTACAAGAATAATCGCAATCCGGAAAATTAAGGATTTTAAGTGAGGGAAAGTTGTGCCCTCACGTTGGTGATATCCCCATACTGATACCATTGATACAGCATTCGAGCATCCACGGATTTTGATGAAGTGCCAGAAATCACAGAAATTACACATACATGCAAGCCTTACAATATCAAAATGCGCAGAGGAATACACGACCGTCTATCCATCTCAAATAGACACTAAGCCTGCAATTCGATAAGTCTATCATGATAAAGATATACTCTGCCCAGTGCATGCACGGACCAAATGTTGAAATACAACCTCACAAGTAGTATTTTTTTATTGAAAATAGGCATCCTGTGATTGCTCCCAAATATTTATTCGAATTTTTATGCATCTGTTCATCCTGCGGATCACGACGTGAGCATGTCACGAAGTGTGACGATGAGTCACGTTAGAAGCACCTCGTCGCCATCTTCTCGAGCATCAGCACACACATCGTCGGTGCTGAAACATTCTTGCCTTCTTCATTTGCTTACGGGCGGTTATGACTCCTCTTTAACGCCATAAACCTCGGTCAACCGATCATATGATCATCGATGGCGTTCTTCCTTTGCATGAGGCCGTTGCTGGTGGTAGCTCCGTCGTAGTGCTGCATCTCATCGAGCAGGGTGCGGGCGTGAGTGCACTGAAGTGCGGCTCTTTAGGCTCAGTCGTAGCCTTTGACTAACCTTCCTTTAGATAGCCCATGACGCTACTCGCACCATAAGAAGCCGTGGTTCTCATCCTCTGATAAGTGGTAAGTCGCTAACTCTCTGGCCCTATTCTATCTCCCACTGTCCCCAATCCATCGTCGGCTGTCCATTTCCATCTTTGTTGGAATTCAGTGATCATGGGTTTCCGCAAAAATCTCCACATTTAATAATTTTGATCAATATGTCCTGACCATATTTATTTTCCATGATCTATTTCCGTACATTCAGCGTTGCGAACGGGCACAAGGTCGTCGTACTCATACTCCTCAAACACGGTGCACACCACAGTCGCGCAGATAGGCATGACGTCACCTCCGAGATCCTCGCCGCGACAATGATTGGGTCGAATACCCTGGCGTTATCAAGTGTTGGAGGTTGGAGCGGCATGGCTGTTCTCTGTCCTCGCCGCCTATTCGCGATCCGGATACGTTGTCTGATGGTGGTCATGGGACAAAGCACGTACATGTCAACGATCCATAGTGGCCGCACTCCAAAGCTTTGCGTCGTATCCATCACAGCTGGCTGAACAGTCAAGTCATCAGCACTTTCGTAACTCAGGAAATATCTATTGTCGGCTCATACAGGAATTTCCTTTCCCCAATTCCGAGTCACGAGTATTTTCTGCGGTACTGGAATACTTTGCCAGCGTGAAGCACTGCAACCATCTTCTTCCGTTCATCAAAACGAAAACTCTCATCTGCGGAACACCACATTACGCTCTGATTAATGAGGTGTCTGTATCGGTCTCGCTATCTTCCTCAACCAAAGATCGGCGTTCGACAGTGGTTTAGTTTTCCGACTTACTCCAAATGAGTCAATCAACCGCTCATCGCATAACATGCCTCTATTGTTTCTTATTCATGTACTTCGCCGTCCCATTACTAGGCATATCATAGCAAATGACCGTCTACTGGAACAACTACATCAAGATTTTGACTGTGCCATCACCAATCACCTACAAGTGGCGCTTCGCCGTAATAATATTCTCACCAGTCAGCGTCTTCTGTAGGTTCTCTCCCAAACGCTCGCCAACATGACTAGCTCCCGCCTACAACCGCCTCGCGTCTATTCTTACGTTGCTTGCATTCTGCGTTAACCACGGGGTTCGTCACCGTCAAGCGGCTCGACATATTCTCGTTTTTTCATTCGTCTGCGACTTCTCTGCTAAATCTTAGTGGTGAAAACCCAAGGTGGACATCAACCGAGCCCTACTACGACTCGCTGTACCATAACGTGCGATCACGAGTTCATCCGATGGCGCGCAAGGCAACTAAATCTCAGTCTTCCAGTGGGACACATATCGCACTCTTTATTCTCTTTATTCACTTCACGATCCTGTAACCTTTTCGCGTGTCGTTCGAGGCATGATCGACATCCAACAACACGAAGGTATGATCAAACCACTGCTCATGCACTCTCCTGAGCGTCGCTCTGTTGGTTACCTGAATGTCGTGGGGCAACAGCACAGAAATGTATCCAAGGAGGCAGCAGTGAGTGACTTGTTTCTCTCTGAACACAAGCTTTGCCTCATAACGTCGTTGACGCCGATCCCATCCTAGGCGAATTCTTCGTAAAGTAAGTCATTGCGATCTCACAGTACAATCCTATTTCAAATCAACCACCTCGATAGGTTCAACGAACACGCAACAGCACTGAACGTATCCGCTACTGATTTATACAATTCCTTGCTCATCGATGCCGAAGTCCAACCTCCAAACTGGGACCTGCAAGGTAGACAGGCGAACGTGTGGAAGTCGTTAGGTGAGCGAGCGACCAACCTAGGGACTTGCGTCATTAAAGATCTAATATTTGACATCAGGTTATATTCCATCGGAGGTTTAGGAACCGAGAGGTACCAACACAAAACAGGTATCGAGAAGGCTAGAGGTACAAGTGGGCAGATGCTTTGATATTTTCTGTTAAGTTCGGTCCGCTCAGCACGCTTTTGGTGATTTTGCGATATCACCGTAGCTCAGATCCTGGGTAAGGCAGATGACGTGGCAAAGGTACCGGCCTTTCACATTTTGCGACGACTTCTCTTACTCATTGCGCACACTCATTTAGTATAAAAAACGTGCCGGCAATTTCAACAATGTATGGAATCCTGGCGTCACCGTCCCCGATGGCCCAGGAATTAAAGGGATGATGCAGGATTGGGATACTTTGGTTGTCTTCACAATATTGATGGTGCTGATGTTGTGTGATACCTTCTAGCCAAGGTTTGCAAATGGTGAATTCGGCTTTACTGATCCTCACCATTGTAGCATCAATGAACCAAAGTCATCAACGTGTTTCTTAGACGCTCACAATACGGACGGGTTTTACAAAGCTTCGTCATTAGTTGTACGTATCTCACAGTTGCTATAATTCCCTCTTTCTCTGATTGCTCGCCGTCGGATTGTAGTACTCGCAAGTCCGTGTACGCCAAGCTACTGCAGATTATTGCTTACGATATGTCTTCAGTATGTCTCCCAAGAAACGGCGAAGCTTATCGCGCTTCAAGGAGGAAACCAAAACTTCCTATCGCGTTTGGACTTCATTATTGACCAGGTACGCTTATCTCCGATCCACATAGCTATCTGGTCGCAACCGTTCTTCGCTTTTCAAGGGCTTCTTCGACGTTTTGGACGAACCCCTTCACAGCAGATCCCATACATGTATCACTATGCCAACAAGCCAGGGTCTGAGTACACAAAGGTCCCGACAAGTCATCGCTGAGCATTCCGACGTGACACATGACGGGCTTCCCGGAAACGACGGTTTGTAAACGTCTGTAAGATTCATCTGAATGATTGACTAATCTTTTGCGAATGATGCCCTCTAGATTCAGGTACGTGGACTTCTCCTTGACCTACCCCTCTACAACAGATATAAAACGTGTTTCAGGTGCCATGACGCTAAGCATTTTTCTACTTAGTTGGGATGTACCCACTCTCCAGCGACGAAGCAATACCTCCTCTTTTCTCCCTATTTCCCGCGGGTCTCTTACTTCAATCCTCTTTTCAACTCCACGACCACCATAAAAGCCAACGCATTCAAAGGAAATCCCAAGAACGGTACTAGCGGAACCGTCTTCGTACAGGTCCGTCCGTTATTCCATCTTTTCGTTCCTCCCATGAGTAATGTTTATTATGTTAGAGCGTGAAAGTTAACGGCCTGCCGAAACGTCGTAGAAATCCAGGAGTTAGCCAGGGGTTCTTCCTATTAGTGGCCGATGGCTGGCGAAGGTGTTGAAGGAGGTGACGCCTGGAGATGTAATGGTGGTTGTGGCATCGGAAGAAGGAGCAACGGAATGCACACTGGACGTCCGATCGGAAACTTCTGCAGTTCCACAGTTGATATATGCTTTCTCGTGCTCGAAGCACGGTTTGCACAACATATGAGTGATTTCAAATCCTGTTACAATTAGCTATGTAATGGGTTTTGTACTGGTTGAAAGAGAAACATGTGTCTGCGACGCTGGTGCGCGGTGGTCGTCGGCACTCTCCTCTCGCACCCGCCGTACTCCTGTATCTGGATAGCATGCGTGGTGGGTGTTTGAGTCCGTGGGCAAAACCAAACAGCTTCTTTTGGTCGCCAGGGTATTATCGATTTTGACTCGCAATTAATAGCAGATTAGCGTTGCAGATCGTTCCGACAAGCCCCGGCAGACTGTTACATATTTGGCAACCTGCCCGAAATGGCAAATCTTTGTGACCATGTCAGCCGGACAGCCTCGGAACAGCCGGGCCCGCCGCCTTGGCTGTGAAACCTCGTGTCTAACCACGTTGCATTTCAGAACTCCTTGTCAGAAGGTAAGGCACTTGCAATGTCATTTGATCGATTTCGTGTCGGAATTGTTAAACAGAATCGTTGTAAGAATAGGCAGAGCAATTCCCTTCAGACGCTACGGCTACAAACTTTTACTGAATTGCTGCATGCATGCTCCACGTCGGAGATTGGCCAGATGAACCGATCGAACCTGTCCACGTATATTGAAGCCGAACACGACTACAAATTTATTTACACAACCCCGCGCCTCCAAATTGACAATGAATGAGACACCTTGTAGATCGATGAATACCAAACCCCACCTCTCGCGACCGCCTTAGTGCAAAACAGTGTAAGGGTCAAGGTAAGGGTTCAATTTACCTCTAACATTAAAAGTAAGAACGATGCTTCGCCTGTGCAAGTTCTCCATGTCTGACTATAGCTTCGGCAGCAATTCCGAATCTGGTGCAAGCAGTCAACTATCGTCCATGGATGTCGATGATCGAAACTCGGCATCCAATAGTCCAGTCCAGTCTGTCAACTCATATCGCTCCTCTCAAGATGGCGAGCGTCTTCTACGCAATGTGAAAGGTCGACAATTCGCCGCCAAAAATGAATCGTATTTATTTCCATCTGGTGTGTCCCGAGTGCGTTTCACAGTTACCAAGACTGACGCACATCATTAGATGAAAATGAGTTCAATAGACTGTCAGGAAAATTTTTGGTGCGATCCACTGTGAGGCAGATGGGTGACGCTTTTCTACAGGAAAAAGAATCACTTGATCCATCTCCTGAAGCTTGGGAAACTGTACGTCGAGAAAGAGAGAGTCCAATTAGTGATGGCTCCCGTTGAAGGCGATACAAAACGCATTCTTGACCTAGGTATGTTTGTAGGCACAGTTGTGAAGCTCAGGGAGATAACTTTTTGACAGGCACTGGCAGTGGATGCTGGTCCGTATTTCTTTTGCATTTTATGACACTATCCTTCATGATATTTTCAGGGCAATCGGGATGGCAAACGAATTTTCTCATGCCGAAGTGCGTTCTTTACGCTTTCAAAGTTCTCAAGAAACCTGATGGCGATGTATAACATAGGTCGTTGGAGTTGATCTCGCTCCTGACCCTTCCGTGTTTGTTCCAATTATATCATCTGAGATTCTCCATTCACTCAATGCATCGCAATGAAGGATACCACGGGCACCCATTAACTGCCGGTAAGCGCTATTTCCCTCCGCAAAGCTGGCACTCACTTTGTCCATCGTACAGCTTTGAGTTCGACGATGTAGGTTACCCGTTTTATCGGGTATTCGAACTAAAGAATGATTCGTCGGCATCAGATAAATTTAGGACTTGAACACTTCTATGACATGTTCGACATTGTCCACTGCCGGGAACTATCACACGGCGTGAGTTTGTCAGAGATTTAAGGTTGAAACATAGCATTTATTACGTTGATAGATCAGCGACTTCCCATGGCTTATCACGGAAGCTGCAAAGTGTTTAAAACCAGGTTTGTTCGCGGTATCATTTATGAAATCGACTTGTGAATGTCTCCCATCCAGGCGGAATGATCCTCGTTGCAGATTGCGACTGCACTTTATTAAATGAGCATCATGAGGTTCAAGCCCCCGCATTGGGATCTGGAGGACCTGGCGAGTCTTGGCTCGCACGTGCCTTATTTGGTATGTAGCCTATCCGCATTGTGTTTCTTTCTCGCCGCACATGTTAATGCTATACTCAGAATGGAACAATGTTGTGAAGTTGTGCGGCTGTAGTGTCGAATTCCGCCTGATGGGTTATGAATTGATGCATTTGTGTCCTCTACTTGATGACGCTGGAGAGCGCTTTCATATGATCCCCATTGGTCCCTGGCAAAGAGGTGTGTGTGGGATATTAACACATGTGATGTTTCCAAATAGTTTCCGCTAGGCCAAACATGGGATGAAATTCAGCGAAATCACATTATGGGGAGACTCATGCGGGAGACTCATGTAGTGAGCACCATTTCTGCGGGGAAGAAAGATGCTGCCTTCTAACAAAGAAACTCAGGAGCTCATTTCCTCGATGGAAATAATGTTTTCGACGCACGGTTTCCCCCGGTCGCTCATACAAAGATTCAAAGACGGCACCAAACAAGGTAAACCATAATTGTCGGCATTCAGTACCACCAATTGACCATGTGCCATCTTTCCGTCCAGAACTGAATGATCTGTCTCTTCACCTGTATGAGAAATGGGTTTATTCATACGCTATGAGAAACAATGTCCCCCATGATGCGATCATTCGTAATTAGACAACAATTTGACATGTTGTAACAGCGTCGGGGTATCCATTTATTTCAATAAAGCCTAAGGGTTCTCATTTACTGCTGAGTTGACAATAATTTGTCAACTCAGAGATCAAACGACGCTATAGACCGATGTTGCCTGCCGACCATTTCCTTTAAGGATGTAGCGACATTATCATTCAACGCCTCCGACATAACTTCTGCAAGTTTCTCAAAATCTGCATGATTGCGGTCACCATCGCACTCCACAATCAGTCCCTTTTGACCATCGTGCGATACGAACTTGCCTCTCAGTTCTTCCGCATGCGCCGAGAGACTACATGTAAATTGGTCAGAATTCAGCGTCGAACATTAAAAAGACTTGCGAACTAGAAATTCAGTTGGCTGAGAATTGAGATCCATACATCGTCTGGACTGCAATCAGATGAGATTAGGGAGACATTCGGATGCTAATTACATGGACAAGAAACTACGTGATTGATCTAGAAAGAAATGTGGTTAGTGTATAACTAGAAAGGAAAAAGACACACTTACGCAATGATGCGGTTTGAAGAACTACACCATTGATGGTATGAAAACATGTTAGTGCGATGTATAACGTGAAAAGGAAAAAGAAAGACTCATAAAGTGATACTAGTGCGCGGTGCCGAGAACGTCCATCATGTCGAGGTACTCCTGATGCCAAACCCTCACAGGTCCGGACGGACGCAGGGGAGGAAAGGGAAGAGGTTGAACTTGAGCCTTGACGAGTGCATCCACAGGCGATGATTTCCTCAATACAACTGTAAACGAAAAATTAGCATAAAACATAAGTAGATTGTTGGAATACACACCTTTCTCTGGCGATTTTGTGGTCGTCTTTATCGGCATGAGGGAGGGGACTTAAGTTATCCCGTATCAGTTTTTGAAGGTGCTGATGAACTTGCTGATAATGATGAGTCTACTTGATTGCAAGTCCGTCGCGACTTTTCTTGAGTTATGAGACGTGCAGCGGGGTACTTGGTGTTGATGGTGAGAGTTGATGCTGATTTTGAGAGCTACTTTTCATGCGTGTAGCGTGTACTTGAGTCGAATGGGATGGCCAGTCTTGAAGCCACTGATCTTGCTGATTTTACTGATCTTGCCAGAGATGTCGAGCTTCGTTGAGCGGTCAGCCAAATTTGACTTAGACTCTCGAACGGATACGCCTAAGGAGACGTGGTGGTTCTTTACGAAGGGGGTTAGGGGATGGGGAATAATACAGTGGTAAAGTGCGGATGTCACACATAACGATCACATCGCTTAGTCAGCGCTGGGTATGACCAGGATAAGGGTTAACTCAAGCATGCCAGAATGCCGCATCAGAACTGCCTGATTTTGACTTTGAAAAGACCCGTCAAACGAGTTTTAACGAATGGAACGAGCTCCGATCGCGAATTCAAGTTGACACAACCGGTGTTGATCAAAACACCACCGTTCTGTTGTACGCGTCGGTTAGATTTCGGTCGGGAGTCTGGCTGTTGGATCCTCAACTTACCAATGCTTCCACTAGCTTTATGGAACGCACATATTTCCTGCTGAGTGTAAAATAACCGTATCGTAACGAAGTCTGTGCGCTAATTGTTATATCAGTCATCGGTGAAAACCCAAAATGAACATCAACCGAACCACCCTACGACTCGCTCTATTGTAACGTCACTCCATCTGACAGTTGTGAGACAACTGAACCTCATTCTTACGTTCAAGGTGGCGGGATACGGTGAGGGAGATAACAGGAAGCTGGAGTTTGATCTCAATGAAAGTGCACGGAAAGTGATTTCACGTTTTTACATTCGATTCCACTCTGGACAAGTGAGACTGACGTCTAACCAACAGCTTCGCTCAACGATATGCCAAACTCTGACCCGGGTCGACTTCTCATCCTCCAGTTTACTCAAGACGATGCCCTGTCCACAACCCTCCATTTCGGCACCCCGCTTACAACCACCATCACCGAGTGGCCGAATCACGCCACGGAGGTGCAATGCAATTTGATAAAGAGCCAAAAAGCGTTGCACTCTTTCGGCTGGGACACGTCACCCGTCGTGGGCGCGGCGAGGAGCTTATCGGGGAGAGCTTCATGGACGTCTTCTGTGATCTGGAGTACGATTCCCGCCGGATCAGGCGTACCGAGGGTACGTTCGGGGTGAGTTGATCGTGAAACTATTGTGATCCACGACATACACCTCATGGTTCATATCATTCTGATAGGAACACTGACTACTTTTCGACACTATATCATAGGTTAAGTTCAAGTCAGTACGAATGGCCGACCTGATGTTGAGTGATCCGCCAATGTTGACGATGACCAAAAACTTGAGGAGTTCGTGTTACTAGTATCGCGCTAACTGTCTCCTCATGGTCCAACAAAACGAGGGAGTATAACAATAATAAGTGTGGGCCGATGAGAGTGGCGCGCATATGTACATACAACCTACGTTCGAGCTACAACACAAGTGATTTTTTCCACAACTCCAGCATATATAAGTCGTGCTTGGTATCCATCAAACCACCCCTTTGGACCTCCGGATGTCGTTTAATGTCAGAGCAGTTCACCGTGACAGGGTATTTCGATTCTCCGGCGACACCGCACCAATCGAAATCAACAAGCAAAACCTTTTGTGAGCCGTCTCTTTGGTGGTCGATCATAACGTTCGTCGCCCTCAGATCACCGAAGACCCATTTATTCGCGTGAAGACGAGCGACACTTTCCTCGACTTGCGTAACAACATCGCCTGGGAGATGCCTGTCACCATATCTCTCCCACGCATTCTCACCCTCGACAAATCCCATCACGATCATTTTAAGTCTAGTTGGTGTCTTGGGGAGTCGCGGTTCATCGGTCTCTGCGTACAGAAGCTCTGGGGCTAGTCCACGAGCCGCAAGGAGACGGTGTGCTGCAGAGTTGTATCTTTCGACGAACTTGACTACAATGAGTTTTCCATTGGTACGGAGTTTGGCTTTGAATATAGCCTTTCTGGATTCAGTCAGCGGTTCGATATAATCGAAGGTGACTTGATTGTCGACGTGCGGATAGGATCGGATGTATGGGAAAAATCGAGCCACTTTCACCCTCTCGTCGGCGGTGACTTCAACTGACGTGTAGAATTTGTCTAGACTTTCGATGGCGTTGTTAAAAGCATAGAGAAACTGCGCGATGCGTAAAGTTTGTGTTTCAACGGATGGTTGGAAACCCGCCCATATGTAGTCAGTTAGTGGCTCCACAATGACATCGGTGGTGAATACTGCGCCGAGAACGCAAATCCAAGGACCTGCAACTGCAAGAAGCAGACTTGGGCAGCAGCAACTCTGACGGAGCTTTGAATCTACAATCGATACCATTTAGTATGATGATGTCTGGATTCTACGATACTGACCGGAAGATTCTGACCAGTATCGCCGGTATGAGAGAGCAGCTTGTACTGAAGGGTCGCTTCCTCCAGTGCCTACCTCACACTTTACCTCCACAATACAGCGATGCGCTCGCGAACCACTTTTGTGATTTGATATAATCACAGCATCGCCTTTGGTTTTGTCCTTGTTCTGCACGACGAAGAGGGGAGTCCCGAAACAATCAGAGAAGAACTCTGTGAGTTTCTGTGTTCGCTCATCTTCATTTGCGTATATGTCTGATGATATCTCGAGAAATTTTTCAGCCTTCTTATGGAAATCGGATGGTGGAGGATTGTCCATGTCTGGGTCAGCGAATGCAGACCTGAAGTTGTCGAAGACGGGGTGGAATATACCGATAGGCAAGCCGCAACGACTACCTGGCCGTCCGTTCATGATGGGGTTGGTCTCTTGGTCTCTTGCGAACGCCGGAAGTTTGGCCCCCGATGATGGAGGCGGTCCAGTCTTCGCGTGCTTCACTTGCCTTTCATGATCTGGAGATTTACATCAGCTTGCGCAGTCAGCCATATCCTCGTGAGAAAAAACCTTCAATCATCATTTTTTGTCGCTTTGTGATGCCTTCATCGTTTGCATCAGAGCCGCCAGAGTCAACCGCCGCTTTCCGTTTGGGTGGTTGCAAATCTTCGGCTGAAGGATGCAACACCTCAGCACGGCGGCGCACGAAGGTTAGAATAAGAGTCCGCTTACAAAGGGTGGGGGCTTGAATTACTAAGTGGAGGATGTCCTTATTCACCGGCGCAGGGAAGTGGAACGAGACCATGTCGGCCCCATCTGTTTTGACGAGAATCTGTGGAAAATCCGGTTTGATACGTTCTGCAAGTGTATCGGATGGTTTGACGAAAACCTCGGCATTGACCTATAGACTGTTCTTCAGAATTCTTTGTGCATGGTTGACATGACGCACCTTCCAGAGCAACAAATCTTTCGCATCGATGCCTTTCAGAGAACCGTTCTTTGCCCTTTCCAAGACGGCTTCCTTTACCAACGAAAGAAGCATGTTTTCAAACACAGGGATTGGAAATGGAGTTGTGTCGTGTTGAATGAGACACCACAGGTGGAGATTGTTCGCCATGGTCGTCCTGATGGACTTACGTAACGTCGTCGTCACCTTGTCGATAACCATAACCGTCATTTCATGCGTCGTTCGTCTCGACGCTCTCGTTCTCCATTACAATCCATCCCTGGTCAGCAACAACGAGCATGAACTGCAAACAAAGAACGCAACGGGGACTATCAAAATACTCCTCACGAAGAGCGAAGAATGTAGAATGAGCTGTTCGGCTCTCAATTTCGGAGGTGTGCTCTCTCGCTACTGCAACCCCCGTTCCCGGATAACCGACTTGTTCCACCTTGCAGAGCATTCCATCCATCTCTTTAGTGGATGCAACAATGCCTGGCTCCCACATCCTCGCACACAAAGACGGACACCGAAGCATGATGGGTGCAGAGGCAGATGGGACGAATTACTGAGCCACCTTGACGCGTGGCTGAGATAGAAAGGTTCGGTTGATTCTGGAGCTGGTTGAAGTTGGTTACTTACCTGAAATCCGATGGTGCCTTGAGGCATTGGACACGCCCGAATGGCCGATAACCAGCAGATCGACCAGATGTTGGCTTACGTCTGCGGCCACTCGCCCGTAGATGTAAACAAGCTCAGTCCGGAAGGGAAGAAGCTTATTCAGGATGTCAGGGATATCATCGAGACGGTTAGCGTGCTCTCTGCTCGCGAAACAACCTTTTTCTCACTTTTTTCACCATAGGCGCGTTTGATGGTCACTGAGGAAAACGCCGACGGACTCGCGACACCGACCTGGAACGTGCCAAACACGATCCAAACGAGGTCCTCCCCGTTTCTTCTGATAAAGCGAAGGCGGACGGTCGGGAAGGTTCGTCATACCTTCACGCGTTTTTCATGTCGATTTACAGCTCATCCTCTCAAGTCGTCAAGCATCTCCGTACCCTTCTCTCCCTCGTTCTGACGAACGCCGAAGTTCGCAAGCTCCTAGGCGACTTCTCCATCATCGGCCACGACATACTCGCGCGTGGCGCTGTGCACACCGCCAAAGGAACCAGACCGGACCAAGAGCGCCTCCAGAACGTCGATCGGAGCGCACCGAAGGACACTTTCATCACCGAGGCTGGTCGCCAAGCTAGTCCGTACGAAACTTCGGTACTCGAAGCAAGGGTTCCTGGTACGGATACCCGCGCTACGCAGCACCCGCGCGACGATGTTGGATACGGCGCGAAGATCAAGACTGGAGACGGAAACACGTACGCCGGAGACGAGGGGCTATGAACGGCGGAGCGGATGCTGCGAAACAAGCTGTGGATACCACACGCGCTCAAGTCCGCAATAATGTTGATGCCGCCGAGACGGACGAGGAAAAGACGGAGGTTGCGAAGGCAGGTTTCAAGGATAAGATTATGGGTTTCAGGGTACGTTTTTTTTAAGCTACGTAGGTCCTTTACTTACGCTACGTTTCAGGATAACCTCTCGATCGTGTCCGGCAAGTGGACAAAGATCTCGCGAATGACAAGTACGAGCACAGCAAACGCGCGATCGCCGACGAGTACGTCCCAGAGCAATGTCGCGACCAGTTCATCTTCCGCGGCAAGAAGGTTAGCTTTCCTTTATATCATCTTACGTCGTGTACTAATACCGCCCGTGTTATGTCATTGTCGGGTGCCAGAAGCGCGACGACTACCAGCACTATATTCGCTGGTTGCTCGGGTTCTATGAGAACTACGCATCGCACGGCAAGCACGTCCCCAGCAAGGGACAAGAGAGCCATCAAGCGCTCGCTGAAGACCCCGCGCTCAACACTGCGCTGTTTCAGCTCCGCACGCTTCTAGAGCGCTTCGCGAACGGCCAGAGTCTGCAGGTCGTGATCGACGCTGCCAATGCACTTTACGCGGGCGCTCAAAATGAGGAAGAACTTCGCGATTGGTTCCACTCCGTCGATACGTATATTCGCAGGGTACATTCCTCCCTTTCTTTTATGCAACCGAGCTGATCGTGACCTGTGCATTAGGTGCTTTTGGAACCCGGATTTGTCCTCAAACCGGAATGCAACAACGAAGCGAATCGTGTACGCCACTCAGGACGCCGCCTCCACGAAGGAAAGTACAACACCCACTTCGCCAACCTTTTCGACACCATCGGCTCCTGGTTCCGCGCCATGGGCGAAGATCCGCTCAATTCGGTGATGGCTGGGCTTGCCTCACGAAGGCCCTTCTGTTCGACAGCGAGGGCAGCTTGAAGTGGGAGCCTCAGCTGTGGGAAGATCTCAGGAAGGCATCGTGCCTCAGCTCATCGACCAGGTAAGGTTTATCATACCTTTTCGGTTCGTCCATGCTGACTGGTCCTTCGCATAGGTTGACTATGTCCCCATTCCTCGCATCGAGTACACGGACGACGCGCTCGATCTCGTCTTGGAGAACACTGCAAGTTCGGAACCTCTTCCCGAAGTAAGTTATGTGCAAAATATCTAGGTATCTCTGGTCTAACGTTTCCTTTTAGCATCGTCTGGAGCGTTGTAGAAGGCAGGACGTGAGATCTCTGCGGCCGGTGCAGAACCTGTCGTTTCAACGACGACGAAGGAATGACTCGGCGAGAAACGTAAGGACATCATGTTTTATTATTTCTAGCGTCTTATTTTCTTCTGTTTCACGGGCATATGTACAGCGCATCATCGCGCATCGTCAACCTCACCAACACAATGTGCAACCACCGCGCATTACGCCAACCAATGCAGCAAGAAGAGCGCTACGCCCACCCGCCAAAATCCCCTCCCGACAATGGCGAACATTCAAGACCCCGTCGGACTCACCAACGGCCTCGCAGAACGGGTTGGAATGTCTGAAAAAAAGTGCCACGTGGCAAAGGCATCTGCTCGACAGCGTCGCAGACTTGATATTCTCTTACAAATTGTACATAAAATATTATATAGCTAATTAACATGATTTTAAGTGATTTACATATCCAAGTGTGCTTCGCGCACGTAAGTCGACTGCTGAGCGCTGAACAGCAGGTATTTTCGATCAGACTTCCGTTCCGCTGTTCGATCTCTGCCACTACAGTACCATCATCATCATCGCACCTGCGGGTCTCCACTGTCAACAACCACGCCACTTCAGTAACCAGTTCGCAACACTTGAAGTCCCTCTAGTCGATTCCTGGACCTCCGCAAGTGTCGAAACGACTGGACAAAAGCAAAGCATCGAAAACGAGCGCGATGGACGTTCACCAGGTCAGCGAAGTCCACTGATTCAACGTACGGCCTCACAAACGTACGAAGGCGACCTTTGGATGTTACGGCGGCCCTCTACAAAGTTAGGATTAGAACGGATCTGTGGAGAACAAGCTACCTTAGACGACGTCGAAGTTACGAGGGTTGTGTTGTACTTCCTTCTGGTTCGTCCCATTTCCGCACTGGCAATTGATTTCTCAGTATGAAATTTAATTTATAAAATCTTCATACATTCTAAAGATCACTCTGGAAGTGTGGAGGCGATTGGACAAGTAGTGGATGAGCGGCGTCGATCGTCGACGACGTACAAGCCACATGACTCCCCCAACCACCAACACCACCTCGCTCTGTGCGTCCACAACATCTATGGTGCATCTCAAGACACTCTAGGCGACCTCTCGAAACAATAGACGATACCTAGATGCCAGCACGAGCATCGAAGATCGTGAAGATCGCTCGCCTCCACTAGCCATCCAACTCCTGCAACCCCGCAATTTCAACGCATCCAGCCTCACGACATCCAAGCAACCCAACCCGACCTTCATGATGCTTCGCGGGTGATGTGGGGGTCTGAAACAGACCAGAAGCTCCGTACGCTCGGTTCTGGTGGCTTGAGCCGCCATTTCACTCCAGGACGCCGACGAACAATCAGCTCGACAAACCAACTCTACGTACGGCGATGTACAGTCACTCGGGCCACCAGCAAATGTCCAAGACAACGTGTGCGAAACGTGGGGTCAGCAGATCCGCGGAGGAGAAGGAATCGCTGACGACGTCGATGGTGCAGGCCAGATAAGTCCTGTATTACCGTTCTTCGAACTGTTCACTCAGTATGGAACTTCTTATGTACATTCTTTCTATTTACTACAGATACCGCAGGACCGTTGAAGTCGGCTGGAACCGTGGTTGTTGCGTAGCATCGAACGTCCGCACCACGTCCAATCCTCCAACCTCCTTTCATCATCACCTCATCAGCACGCCTCTGGAACCATCAGCACCCATCTAGACGAATTGGCTAACTGTACCCGAGAACTCGATGGCAGCAAGAGCGTCGAAGACCACGAAGATCTCGCGGGCTACAACCTACACCACCACTTGTCCGTCTCCTCCATCCTCGCCATCTCATCGCGTCAGGCGTTCTCAAGTCCCGTCAAGCAACTCCATGAAGCAACGGCGACCACTGAGTACTTCAATTTGGCCCTCCGGACCTGTTCGAAGGCTCACATTTACATTCCTTTTATCTACTACAGATCCCGCACAAACTTCGGAGTCAATCCGAAGCGTGGATGTTGCGCAGTGTCGAAGTCTACGCTGACCACGCCATTCTTGACCAGTTCGCCTCTCCGTCTCTCCCCACCACCGTCTCCTCACTCTCCCTCTCTAGACCTCCTCCATCAGCCCCGACAAAGCTCACGATGACATCGACGACACATGAAGGACAGCTAGACGAGTCGAAAGCAAGAAGATCACTGGCGCTGCGCCAAGGATGCCGCAATCTCCCGTTCGCACAGACTATACACGCCAAGCCAGAACGCCAACGCCTGATCAAGACAATCCGAGGTATGCACGAGGACCTCTGAAGAATGCGTTTGCTGACGGGATGCCTTACAAGACCTGGGTCGAGATACGCTCGGATGGACCTGGCAGGTCTGATGGGACTTAACGGCTGAACGACAACGGCGATGGATTGGGGAGGTTGGGACGGTTTATCACGAATTATGCGGGGTCTCTAAGAGCATCGTGGACCTGTGATGAGTGATTCATGCATTCGTCGTTGTTCTAACATATTTGCTTTCGCCAGATTCTTCCTCCACCCACCCATTTACATCTCCGTCCATCCCGAACCTATGCCGGTTCGTTTTACGCGGCAATACTGTGTGGTATGCACCATCAGCATGCATGCCGAAGACCGCGGCGGGAGATCAGAAGCCGTGTCTCGACGATGAGATGTCTCTCTTATGGTATGTCCAATTTCACGAAATTCGAACTTTCACTCATTTTTCGTACTTTCAGTCAGATTAACGATATCCGAAGCGTAGCTGCACCTCCAGAAACATATCTCGGACCCATAAGACAACACTCACCCCCCGCCCATATCTCTTGGACGTTGTCGAGCCGGAGTCCAAAGTAATGTTCTCGATGTTCGGTTCGAACCTCTCTGAACCGGGTTCGACCTCTGAACCGAACCGCGGTTCAGGTCGGTTCGGGGTTCGGTTCAATGGATATTGTACTTGGTTCGGTTCGGGGGTCGCTGCTTTCTGCCAACCGCTGAACCAGTTCGAACCTGAACCGAACCGTGAACCTGTCTGCGGCCGAAGACTATGGGAGATGGTAGGAATATTGTCGAGAAGATCACAAAATCAATCTGTAGATCAAAAATATATTTATCTTTAACCATGTGGATAGACAGAACCCGGTCAAACATACCAAAATTGGCTCACAGACCGTGAACAACCAGCTGAACCCTAACATTTGATGCCACGACGATCACTAATTGTCGCACACCATGTCAAAATAAGGCAGATGACGGGCAAAGAAGAGTGAATGGAACAGATATAAGTAAGATATAACACTACTATAAGTCTCTGCATGCGGATATCTGTTCCACACTGTCTTGGCACAAAATCAAGTTCGACCCCGGTTCGACCCCGAACCGAACTTGAACCGGCCCGAACCACGGTTCACAAGCGGTTCAGGTTCAGGTTCAGCAACTTGCTCAGATTCCCGAACCGTTCAGGTTCGGGTTCGACAAAAATCACCTGAACCGAACCCGAACCGAACATCGAGAACATTAGTCCAAAGGTACGTGGTTTTTCAGTAGTATTTACCTTATTTTGTTCCATCCTGTACAGTAGTCCAATAGTGAGCTAATAAAAACAATTTCCGTTACTTATTTGGTGTTTTTGTTGGTGTTCCAAGTGTGCCTTGTGCACGAGAAAGCATAATTGGACGTTTCCGATGTGTGTCATGTCTCCACGACAGTAGAAAATTCCCTCGAGCGAGCTCAAAGAGCTATACATATGTGATGATTGCGACTTTTTGAGGTCTCGAGATGTGAGCATGTCACGAAGTGTGACGATGAGTCACGTTAGAAGCTCCTCCCTCCACGACCGTCGCCATCTTCTCGAGCATCAGCACACACATCGTCGGTGCTGAAACATTCTTGCCTTCTTCGTTTGCTTACGGGCGGTTAGGACTCCTCTTTAACGCCATAAACGTCGGTCAACCGATCATATGATCATCGATGGCGTTCTTCCTTTGCATGCCGCGGTTGCTGGTGGTAGCTCCGTCGTAGTGCTGCATCTCATCGAGCAGGGTGCGGGCGTGAGTGTTCCGAAGTGCTGCTCTTTAGGCTCAGCTGTAGCCCTTGACTAACCTTCCTTTAGATAGCCCATGACGCTACTCGCACCATAAGAAGAATGGACTCCGTGGTTCTCATCGTCTGACAAGTGGTAAGTTGCTAACTCTCTGGCCCTATCCTATCTCCCACTGTCCCCACTCCATCGTCGGCTGTCCATTTTCATCTTTGTTGGAATTCGGTGATCATGGGTTTCCGCGAAAATCTCCACATTTAATGATTTTGATCAATATGTCCTGATCATATTTCTTTTCCAGGATCTATTTCCGTACATTCAGCGCTGCGAACGGGCACAAGGTCGTCATACCCATACTCCTCAAACACGGCGTATATCCGCATCGTGTTTCTTTCTCGCCGCTTACACATGTTGATGCTATACTCAGAATGGAACAATGTTGTGAAGTTGTGCGGCAGTAATGTTGAATTGCGCCTGATGGGTTATGAATTGATGGAATCGTGTCCTCCACTTGAAGATGCTGGAGAGCGCGTTCATATGATCCCCATTGGTCCTTGGCGAAGAGGTATGTGTGTGGGATATTAACACATGTGATGTTTCTAAATAGTTTCCGCTAGGCCAAACATGGGATGAAATTCGCCGAAATCACATTATGGGGAGACTCACGCGGGAAACTCATGTAGTGCGCGCCATTTCTGCAGGGAGAAAAAATGCTGCCTTCTAACGAAGAAACCCAGGAGCTCATTTCCTCTACGGAAATAATGTTTTCGACACACGGTTTCCCCCGGTCGCTCATACAAAGATTCAAAGACGGCACCGAACAAGGTAAACCATAATTGTCGACTACCACCAATTGACCATGTGCCATCTTTCCGTCCAGAACTGAACGATCTGTCTCTTCACCTGTATGAGAAATGGGTTTATTCATACGCTATGAGAAACAATGTCCCCCACGATGCGATCATGCCTAATTAGACGACAATTGGAAACGTTGTAACAGCGTCGGGGTATCCATTTATTTCAATAAAACCTAAGGCATCTTATTTACTGCCGTGCTTACAATAATTTGTCAACTCAGAGATCAAACGACGCTATAGACCGATGTCACCTGCAGACCATTTCCTTTAAGGATGTAGCGACATTATCATTCAACGCCTCTGACATAACTTCTGCAAGTTTCTCAAATCTACATGATTGCGGTCACCATCGCCATCCACAGTCAGTTCCTTTTGACCATCGTGCGATACGAACTTGCTTCGCAGTTCTTCCGCATGCGCCGAGATACTACATGTAAATTGGTCAGAATTCAATGTCGAACATTCAAAAAACTTGCGAACTAGAAGTTCAGTTGGCTGAGAATTGAGATCCATACATCGTCTGGACTGCAATCAGATGGGGTGAGGGTTGTTCGTGTAATGGATATGGCGTACCGAATGACAAGATTATGGTGCTTATTCTAGACCTCAACAACCATCCGGACAAAACCGTTGTCGCGTGGTGCGAACGACGATAATACGTCTCTGGTAAGAGATCTCTGTAGCACTTTTTCATGGACAAATGAAACCAGGGGAAAGAATCATGAGTGCCATTGTTCCCGACTTCAGCGAATTGAGTAACTTTGCTCAGAATACGCCATCCTGTCTGTCAAAAACCTAAGTACGGCCCTCGAGTCAGCGCCGCTGACGTGAACTAGTACTATAGTTGTTTTGGGTAAGTACGACGTGCTTCATGACCCGCGATTCTGTGCTGACTGAATGAAAACAACCTAAGGCATTGTAACTGCATGTACTACCAAGATTGGCATCGTTCAAAACTGCCAGAGCCTGCTATCGAAGGTGGCATCTTACCAGCAGTTTCACGCGCCGTGACGCCTCGATTGGAGAAAGCTGCTGATTAAAGCACGTCCTCGACATTAACAAGCCCAAGTAACACGTTGAATTTACCATCTGGGATTGTCGTAGCTGTCAACGAAGAGGTACTGGCACGCACAACAAACGAACGCAACCCACTGGTCGACATGGATTCCGGAGAACGCAGGATTGATAATGAATACTTTAGAGCCAGCGGTTTGTCAAAATTTCAGTAGAAAATGTGTCCGTGGTGTGAAACATCCCTCGAGTGACAAAGTGCATGCCGCTGTCGATCCCGTCAAAAGTCGCTAAACGAGTTACAGTCTGTTGCAAGTTCGGATGACGCCAACTGATTCACAGTCATTTGACATTCTTTTGCATCACGGTCATACTATCGGTACAGCAATTGAAATCATCTACCTATCGATCTGGACACAGCGATCGTAGTTTCCGTTCTGGTTCACACCCCACCATTGCGGGAAAAGGTGCGAATTTCCCTACGCACCGAACACCGCAAACGAGGGTATGAATACATAATTTGCGTCCCTCCTTCAAGACCTGAAATAAAGGGGAGGAAATTCGTAACCGCGAAATTAGATATTAGGAGGATAAAACGCACCAGCACCAAGAATGTAGTTGTACTTGTTAAACCAACGTGGGTAGCGCGTGCGCAACCAACATTGAGAGAACCAAGCCACGGTGAAGATGATAGAATTGAGTTGATGCCGACGCAAAGCCAATCAATGTAATAACTTCGTTCAAAGAGAATAATATCCGGATGAGACAGGCCGGGGAATTCAACCTACCAAATGACGGGTGTATGCAGATAGGAAGCGGCTTGTGCTGCAGAGTTGGGTAATCACTACCGCCCGGTAGCGATGCTGGAGTGGTTGTGGGTGCTTGAGCGGGTGCAGAAGGAGTCTGAGCTTGTACTTGCGCGTGATAGAGTGTCAGGGACTGCACAGAAGAAGCACTTTGGTCGGCGCCCGGTGCTTGACTAGTATCTCTCCAGATTGCTTTAGGGTTTGTCGTGAGAGGTACAGTCGCTGTCCCCGCCGTTAGTACCGGAGGACTGAAGAAGACGAGGTTGTGAAAGGAGTCGGATTAGTCCCCTGCTTCTGATGCTATAACCAGATAAAACTTAGATCGTTAGTAAGTAAAGTAAATCAGGATGGCACGGAAGTGAAAGAGGGAATAATGAGTAAATGAAATGAACCAGACTGATTGATGAAGTTGTAAAACCTCCGTGCGAGGTGGAAATTACAAAAAGAATAACCTTACCTATCGCGAGCTAGTAGAACTAGTATTCGAATGCGTGCTCATACTGATATTCATCCCCTCCGGCTTCCCCTCGCTCAGATCTTCGTCCCTCGCAGACTTCTTCGTCGCCTACGATCAGGACTGGAACAAGAGCTGGTTCCTGTGATGTAGCCGGAATTGAACGCGTTGGAGACCTTATTGGATGTAGAGTTGGCGGTGGTCATTCGAGACGCGTGCGAGATGGGCCTTGAGGCTGCACTAGAGGCGGTACTGGACGTATTGTGTTTCGATTTAGTAGATGATGAATTCGGTGTGGCGTGCATGTGGTGCAGAATGGGATGCTTACACGCTCATTATTGCTTCTCCAGTTCATGGTCGACCTTCTGACACTCCTCGAAATCCTCTAGCTCATCCCCGGCGACTTCTTACCGTCAGATGGCTTTGTCCAAGGTTAGATTGGCGACCCGAAGACGTTGACGAATCATTCAGTGAAGTTTGTGAGCGAGATGCGTATATTTGATGGCTGTAGAAAATGTCAGTCAGAGGAAATCTCGAGAATGGTAGAGAGACTATTTGCATTCACGTGGTTCTTCGGTTCATTCTCCTTTGTCGGATCCTTCTGTGCTTGCCAGGGAATATCTCCAGGATACTCGTTTTAAGGCGAACTTGGATATAAAACCAAGGACATTCCGCAAACAAGGAGAAGTCCAAAGGTGAAGGTCGAGATGGTTTGACGCGCCGAAATTCCGTGGGACAGGCATGCGGTTAATGTTGGTATCTAGAGAAAACGAGCGTTGGCGCAGTGTCCAACAGAAATGACAAAGAAGGACACATCATTATTCCACAGCTTCCGTGCCATGTATATTTCGTCCTCCAATTTAAATCTGTACCCGCGACATGAAGTCGCGCAAACGTTAAGGCATGTGGCTAGTGGCAAAAACGCGACGCGTCACAGTCACGGTCACGCGTTTTCTTTTTTCGTGTCTTTCTTTCCTACCAAGACACGTCGGGGATGTCGAACGCAGTCAGTCTTTTACTATGGTTGCCTGCGCTTCAGCTAATCCTTGTCGAAAACTCCAAAGCTCGACCCATCCAACCCAACGGAATACGTGTCAGCGGACTGCTCGTTCCTCAGTGTGGACTGCAACTTCTTTGCCATTGCAATGGCTAATGCCAGCCCAGACGGTGCTTCAACTCCCTTCGAAATAATGGGCAACATTTCTTCCGACCACACAGCTGCAGAATGTTCTTTTCTTCCTGACAATGCTCTGTGTAAGGACAATGCAGTCCTCTGTCCCAACGCAAACTGTGATAGTCCCGCAGAACCGCTCCCATCCTGTGCGTCACCAAAGCTGTGTCGTTACTTGACTCTTACTTCCTCCCTTAGTCCCAGAAGGTACTCTTGACACCCCGAGCACCGGTACAATTATCGCTGGGAGAGTGCAGAAGAACCGCAAATCGCAGTCCGCGAGGGAGAAATCTAAGCAAAAGCTCGAAGTTCTGCGTAAACGATCGACCATTGCTATAGTTGGGGACGAATCGAAGTCAAATATTTCCCGTACAAATCGTCGAAAGAAGCGGAAACATGCCAATCAAAGGTCTCCTGATGACGCAACCATCAGCGCCATTCTGGAGAGAGCAGAAGTCCATCAGACGGCTGCAGACTTGACCGACACTCCGCACAGCAAGCCTGGATGGCAAGGTATCAAAGAATCATCTCACCAGGGGAAACCCATTTGTAGCGCTCTACCGGAGAGAGAGAGGCACACCCATCGGCTTCATGCAGAGTGCAATGGGCTAGTGCGCCGACTGGTCACCAAGGAGGGATATAGATATGTGACCAACGATCCTACGTAAGTGGTCATCACCATGTGCATTCTATGTGCTCAAACCAGTACATAGGCGAGCTCAATTGCTGTTGGATAGTCAGGGTCGAGTTATCTTCGCAAAAGCTAAACCACCATCGGATAGGCATGGCCACTTCAGCAAAACTACAGCAGGTTTTGACGATGCGTCATGGGACTTTGACGCAGATATCGATAATCTCGGAGCACAACGTCGAAAGAAGGGCAAGAAGAGGAAGGTCTCCGGTGTCAAGTCCAATAGTTTCGGCGTATCAATGGGAGGGGGCCAACTAGTTATTATCCTTCCAATTTGCTCTTAACGTGTAATCTGATCAGAGTATTAGCATCCCAAGGAACTTGATCCACTCAATAAGGCTCACGCCGAAGCCATTAAACGATTTGCCTCAAATCCGCACGTCCAAAGTGTGATGAGACATGTCGAGGGTGAGTTGCATACCAACACACAACGAAGCATCTAATACCATTCTAGTGACATTCAACACATTTTTCCCGAAACTAGCCAACACATATCAGTACATGAAGGACCAGGCATTGAAGATATACGGTCTTGTGCATGATTACTTCGCATTCAGTTCGTTCTCTGCAACTGCAGTGAATTCCGGCGGTGATGTCGCCACTTCTTGGCACCGAGATTTCCTAAATCTTGTCTTCGGAGTTTGTGCAGTCTTTGTCACAGGAGATTTCGACCACAGAATCTCAGGCCATGTGATTATGAAGGAATTCAGGACGATCGTGGAGATCCGTCCTGGCGACCTCTATTTTGAACCTTCGGGTTCGGTCACTCACCGCAATGCACCAATTCGGAAGGAAGAAACTCGCAATTCTTGTGTATTGTTTTCAGCCGCTGGACTTTTCAGGTGGCAGCACCAGGGATTCAAGAAACAGGAAAAGAAGAACGGGCCTAAAGGCGAAGCTGGGAGGTCGAGATGGGAAGAAGGGATCAACTTGTTCTCAACCATAGAAGAACTTTCTAATCGGTTGAAGCTGGATTTGACAAGAGGAAGGGCTCTTTTGGATCAGGTAGTATAAGCTAAATGCATTAGGCCCCATAATTTTTAAACAAATTTGTCGTCACGCAGAAGTAGCGTCTCGCATCATTTTGGTTATTCCGTGTTATACCGGCCATAAGTTTGCATATATCTTTGACGTATCTTTTGATCCCCATACAGATTGACCTTGCATCGCGGTTTTGGGGCCTGTGGTTGGAGATGGGCATTTGTAAGAAGATTGATATGTAGGATTTGGGGACGGAGATACCGTTAAGAGTCCAGGAATCGCTGCACAACAGAAACTTGGCCGTCCAGAGAAGATGGTATGTGGATGGTGTATCGAATATCGCAGAAGTTACATAGAATTTTCCA
Organism: Rickenella mellea; assembly: GCA_004355085.1. Taxonomy (NCBI): domain Eukaryota; kingdom Fungi; phylum Basidiomycota; class Agaricomycetes; order Hymenochaetales; family Rickenellaceae; genus Rickenella; species Rickenella mellea. The sequence continues at coordinate 195,565 of ML170198.1, forward strand.
GGAACATTATTGCGTGTCTGGAGGTAGAGTCGTGGTATGGACTTTACGGTGATAGAACGATAGATGTAACCACACGTACCGCATAGAATTCAGAAAAGGTCCATCCCGCCACTCTGTTTCACCCTATACAATGCTCATCTTGTAACAATATTATGAGGCGACAGTGAAGTGCGGTTGAGATGCATGGATATCAGCCATCTAGTCTTGAAGGTCACAAATTCACAGCGAACGCACAAACGACAATAGCTTGTTCAGCACTGGGGCTAGCATTCATAGATCCAATAAATGTTGCGTACCGCGCTACTGACAGCTACATACATGCAGCGACCCGATGTTGATGCTTTTGTAGAAAGCCGTGGTAAATGCGACCACGCGAAGACTTAGCATTGTTTGAGCACACAGCGTTGACGTCATGCGCTGACCGTGAGACTTCAACTGCCATAAAGAGTGTTGTGTTACGTTAGAGCAAGGTTGAACCATACTTCCAACACCTCGATGGGACGCGTCGATAGTATGGCTATTTAAGTCGTAGTCGCTGAACATTGGGGTTCGCTCTCATCTCTCTAATCCTCTCCTCAACATTGCCTTCGCGTCGCAGCTGCAATCGCGCCACCCGTCCGACAGCCCACCAACGCGTCCTTCGCTCTTCGTGCCTCACAGACATCCCGAACCAAGAACGGGACCATCAATGCTCGTCCCAACAAGCACGGTGGAGGTCTCGTCCAAGGAACTGTTCACGCGCCTACCCTGGCGGTGGCCTCACGCAATAACCCACAAATCGCCTCCAACCGGCAGACACACCATCACCACATCCTCATGTGAAGATGCGCACGGCCATCGACCGGTCGCAGACACCATTATATGGCTTGGAGCCGTGCCGGCTTCAGGACGCTTCGACTCCTACCACCACGAACCACGAATCCCAACCATTTTCTCCTCATCCGGCTTTTCTGAATCCTGCCAGCCATTCACCACCTCGAGCATCCCCGACTTCCCCCAGTCCAACCACATTACGGGCCTGCGCCGCTGTCGGATCTCAAACAGTCCGATGCTTTTAGTGTTGCCCGTACCAGCTATAACACTTCAAGTAAGGGTCAACCTCCACCTACAGACGAATCTCCCCGTCCGCCAGTCGATGACAAGATTACTGGGATTTCTCCACTCATCGCATCCCACCGCCTGTCCCATCAATGTCTCTTCATCGGCATCGACCTCAGGCGACAGAAGATCCTCCTTGTCAATGCAAACCGAGGACGAGAGTGAGAACGACGGATACAATGGTGGGATCATGATAGCTGCACGCCGTCTGGCCTCATTACTCCACCCACCTCGAGAGTCCACGGAGTTTTCACCCCCGTCTATCCCGTCGATCCTCGGCTTCGGTGCTCCGGCTAAGCCAAATGTCCACGTCACCCTCAAAATGGGGAAGAGGAACTCGGCAAATTTTGTGGGGTTGGTCGGAGGACGGATGAGGATACGGTGTGGGTGCTGGGAGGGTAGAGAAGGAGAGGGAGATGGAGGAGAGGAGGAGGGAGATTAGGAAGCAGACTGAGGCGATGAACCTGAGAGAGGCGTCGGAGAGAATTGGTGAGGGAGGAGTGGGTCGAATGCTTCGGCCATTCGCCGAGCGGGAGATCGGAGGGATGAACGTTGATGGTCTATCATCCAAGCTCGGTATGTTTTTCGCTTTCATATTCTTCGTCTCGTGTTTTCTAACATCGCCGTCGATCCACACAGACCACCTCCTCATGCCACCTCCACCAGTCTCAGCCTCAATCAACCCCATCCACCATCCCTCGCTACCAACAACTCACCCTGACCCGCCAACTCCACTATTTCTTCTCTTCCGGCATGCAACGTTCGATATCGCCATCAGTACCGTTCTCCAATATGTCGCTGCCGGCGATACTGTTCCTGGCACCCTCATTCCTGCAGCCTGTGTCGCCTGTGGAGTCTGCAATGACTTGCAGAGCTCTCGTTCAATCTCACGCGGATGGAGCGGATGTGGAGATGAATAACGGTGTCAACGCCTCTGAGGGTACGAAGACACGCATGAGCAGGACGTTCGGAGGAAGTCGTCAGATGCGGACGCTGGCGTGTTTAATGGAGGATGAGAATGGGATACGGATCATGCCATGGAGGTCGACCATGAACTTAACGGTCAGCAGCACGCTGAGGGAGAAGCGAGGCGTGGGTCGGTGGACGAGAGGGAGAATGAGTGCGCTTTGCGTCTCCCACTCCGAATGCGATTCCGACGGATGCGCCTGCTGTGGGAGAGCTGTTTTGCGGGACGTTCGTTATCGCCATTGGCCTCGGTATCACCAACGCTTCAGGACTCCCACTTGCACGTCCAGATGCCGAACCTCGACTTGAACCCGAACCTCCATCGAATCCAGCTGAAGATCATCAACCGCCACCTCCCGAAACCTCACATCCTTCTCTCCCTCAAGCGTCCCGTTCATCACCCATGATAATCTCCGCACCTTTTCCACCAGCAGCAGAAGAATCTTCAAACCACAACCACCTCCCGAGCTTCCAAAGATCCAGAGCCACAATGGTCCCCAAAGAGTCCGGATACGGAGACGCGATCGCTGCCTTACAAGTCTGGGATGGAAGACGGTGACATTCAGAAGGACGGCTAGGAGTAGAGGGAATACTCGGCGTCGGTGGGAAACACTGGATCTGAGAAGTCGCCGACGCCTATTCGACCTTCTGCTCTCCACGTCAACAGTCTCCCGAGCTCGAGGAACGTTCTCCGTCTCCTCGACCGGCTTTACCTCAACCCTCACTGCGGCACGCTCGAGGCGAAACAAGTGGCCCTCGCAGACGATTTACAATCCCTTCAACAACGACGTCGGTCTGAAGGCGTTCTACTCCTCCGCGTCTGATCCGAGCGTGGATGGCGCGAAGAAAGGAGAATGCCGACGTTGGCTCATGCGTGCTGAAGGTCGTGCTGAAGGAACGAGGGATGGCGCACCTGTGACTGGAGAGAAGGAGGAAGAGAGGAAGAGAGGAAGAGAGGAAGAGAGGCGGGAGTGCGGTCGAGATCGTCAAGAAAGTCACATACAAAGTTCTTTGTTTGCAGCACAACCCCGTGCGTCACCCCGTTTTTGTCCATTCTCGCTCACTCATTCATCCTCTGCTATCCCTACTAGGCCATCGCAGCGGCCAAAAACGCGTCCAAACTCGACAACGTGCGCTCGGAGTTACTTCAACTCCAGCTATGGCCTCCTTTGAGGCTTCCCTCGTGCGTGTGATGGAGGAGAGGAATGCGGTGGGGGTTCTTTGGGATGGAGGTATGAAGAGGGAGTTTAAATGGAGCAGTTTAGTGTGGGGAAGGACGGAAGGCATGGACATTGCGCGTCCCAGCGCCGCCTGTTGAAGGTATTTATTTTCCTTCGTTGATGCTCGTGAGTGTAGGGCTGATTTTCCGACCCTCTTCTCGTAGCGCATGTGATGACTGGTAGTGGACCTACGATATTCCGCATGCAGATCCCAGGATACACGAGCTCGTCGAGGTCGCCGCACTACACTGGCAGTCAACCATACGCACCAGCTGGGTACGGGTGGAAGTTCCAGCGTCGATGGGCGGTTATTAGGCGTGCCACTTGCGCATGAAACATCTCCGCCACCAACTACGTCTTCGTCGCTATCGAGGAGGGGAGGGTCAGCGAAGACTGTGAAGGCTGCCGCTGTGGCTACGACTACGATCCGTCCGGAACTATCACGTCCTCCAGCGTATATCACGTGTGCGGCTGGCGGCGACGAACCCGTCCTTCCCATCAAACATCAACATCGGTCTGGTGACAATTCTTCGGGCGACGTCGTCGTCGTCGAAAACCGCGACGCCAACGTTGACGACCCAGACGGAGATAGCTCCAGAAGTGCGTTGCGCGTTGCAGGAGCTTCAATCGCCCTCCTCGCTGGAGCTCGCGAGGGTCGAAGCCGTGCTGGATGCGCAGCCGGGCTTGCGAGAGACCGTAAAGGCACTGCCAACCAGGCCACACAGTTTGACAACGACAACTTCATGATGACTCGATTAAATAAAAGACAGACTTTTGAAAATCATCCCGTGCTTTCACTTACTTTATGGCGTCGACCGTTTAACAATTTTTTATTTCTTTGTATCAATAGAAGTGAATCGAACCCTACCAGTCGTCCAAACATTTCTTTCCGTTCTAAAATTGCGCCGAGAAACGAATGACAACGTGCCGTGTCACACCGGTGACTCGCCGTCATGACCACAAACACTGGCGAACCTCTCCTACAATGTCAGCGTTCAATGTTAGAGAGGATACACGACCCTTCGGCTTCCAACTTGACGATACTCGCCAGGGGACTAGGCCTCCGAAATAGTTTGCACTTTGCTCAAGATATATGATGGACTGCGGATTCTTTTGCTCGTTAACGCAACTCCGGAGGAGGAGGCCACTATCGGAGACGCATTGGGTGTGATGGGGTTTCGGAAGCTTGGGTTGAGAGTGGTCAGTTAAGAGATGCGAAAGAAGAATAGGTACGCTTAGACTTGAAAATTTTGGTCATTTTACGATTGATCATCTGGTTAGACAGAGCCTCTATAAACAAAGAGGTATTATATTCTTCACTTCACGCCGTTCACGGTTTCTCGTCGTGGATAGGTTGCTGTCGGATATCCCAACGGAACTGATCACCGGACTCATGGTCCTTCACGCCGAAAGGGCAAGTTAGCAGCGATATCAAGTTCCCCTCATACTCTACTCATCGATGCCGTAGGGTGACTGCGATATCTCTCGAAGCGTTCCTTATCCGTCTATTCCGTGAAAAGAATCAAGCGGGTTTTGGAAATGCATTCACCAACCAACCTGAACACATCGCAAGCGGCTTGTCTCCATTTGAAGTCCATGATGAAAGAGTTACATCTATGCAAAGATCACATTTACCCTCGGTATGTATGTATAGTTTACCTTCTTTTCCCTCACTTAGGCGACCCTTATAGGTTCCATGAAGACGTTAAAGAATCTCTCGAACGCCGAAAGGCCGACATTATCGAACTCTATCAACCCATGAGCGAATCTATGTCGGATATCCACCAAGCCATCGTCCAATGTATGAGTACGACACTCGCGGAGCTGAAATGATCAAACAACAATGTAATTGTATAAATCTCAATTGCTTTGAGACTTGACCATAACTGACGATATTCCCACTTAGACCAGTGTTGAGAACACTTATTTTTGTTCTGTCGATGCTATTGTGCGTCGACAGCTCGATACTGTTTGGCATAAGGTCTACCCAAAACCAAACAACTTGCCAGTGATCTAGCGACTCTTCGCCGCCTCGTCACGGTCGTGCGCTCTCTCCACTCTCCTTCGCTGTCTTACCCACGTGTAGGTATTTTCATACATACGTATCCTCACCGCTAATGTATAACTAGCATTCTAATCACTGTTTGTTGTAGATGGGAAGAGTTTAGTATTTCATCAGTCGTTTCTGGGTGCTTGAAGGTGAGGGCGGGACGATGAGGAGCGTTAGCAGCGAAGGGAAGTGACATACGCAATTCTTGACCGCGCCTTCGCAGAAGAGAGGATCGACGTCTGTGTTTAGCTACAAAGGAGACCACTCGGGGTTGTATCTTGCACGCAGAACATATCCATGAGCCTTCAACATTACACTGTCATCTCTCCACCACTTCCGGATTGCGTCACTGCGCAGTATGTTGAGTTTTGAACCCTCTTCAAACGCTAGATGGGTTGTGGAAGGCTAGAATTGCAGTGATACACTCTTGGCTTTCCGTGAGTGTAGGGCTCCAGTACGATGCGACGATACTGCGTTCGAGGGGTTTGAACATTGGACATGACTGCCTTCGAATTCTCGAGATAGATCAAAACAGCTAACCTGTAGGCACTCCGCGGTGATAAAGCTGCAGAATTCCACGGAGGACTTGCAGGATCAGGATAGTCAAAGACGCATTCAAAGATGATGTCAAATAGCGAGGAAAGATACAAGATTACATTTTCTAACAATGATGCGTGCACGATGAAAGACTCCGACCTCTCAATCCCATTATTAATAAAGACACGGAAACAGACCCAACAACTCGATCGACAAAATCTCGCGGGGTGCCACACAGTGATTCCTAGGTTCTCGAAGTTACCCGAGAAATGTACCGGAAATCGAGTTTGAGGAACATTTATGGTTTGAAGAATAGACATCCCGCGGTGGTCGGAAACCAAAGCAAGCAAGCGGGGATATAAATTTGATGCCGAAGACCTTGAACGTCACAGATATATTTAAGTCTCCAATCGGACTCTAGTATAACAAAGGCTACGGTAAAACCTGCATGCAGAGTTACGGTCACCGCTGAATTGAAGGTCTACTTGCTAAAAGAACATTTTGGCGCACATTTCCTGGTCATGCTGTGGTAGAATTGTCGAAAGACCTTTCACACCTTCCGGCCACGGGATGTTCTGAGATATGTTCAACGGATAACGCGCATAGATGCCATCTGACTTGTCATCGTTACTCCTATCGATTTCCTCCTTCAGATTCCCCGGGTGATATTTAGGATCGTACCGGCCAGTCCAGTCAAAATCAATGAACTGCACCTCACCACTCTCATCGAACAAGACATTTTGCGGTCGCAAGTCGCCAAATACAAAGCCATTGGAGTGGAGCTCGTCCAATACCACTTTGACTTTTGAACGAGCGTCAGCAGGGGTGTGTTTGGATTGGGGGACATAGTCCATCACTACCATCTGCATTGGACCAAGCGACAGTCCTGGCGGTGGTAAGACTTTTAGCGCCTCAGGCAGGCGTTCTTGAACCACGCTGTTCGGTATTGGGCCACAATACCGCAGTCTCGGAGCGTGATTGCGCTTGGCGAGGAACTCGTGGACTTCAGTGCCATATCTGTTGACAAACTTGACCACAATATTGCAAGAGTCGGCCGGAGTGGCCGAGGTGGGAAGATCAGGAAAGATAGGTTGGGGAGAGTCAATACGGGCTAGGTAGGTGACACAAGCTGGGTCGCTCTCTAGCTTTCTGACATATTGAAAGGTGAAGACTTTGCCAGCCTCGTCGACAAATGTATTCGAGAAAGGATAGAAACGGGGATGAGCGTGGCCAGCCTCCAAAGCACGCAGTTTGGGAACTTCGGACCGGTAAAATGTTTCGAGGTCATGGATGCATTCACGGAACGCAATCAGAACTCGCGTGAGATGGTAGACACGTCCATCTTCCTTCGTCGAGGAATGTGCGAACCACTCCATGGGGGTCAGTCGTTGCACAATAAATCTGTCGGTGAATACGCCGCCAAGGACACCTAACCAAGGACCGCCTCCGGCTAGCATCAGGGTAGGGCAGCAGCACCTTTCCCGAATCGGCTGGCGCTGGGCAAAAATTAGATGTTTCCAACAATATTTGGGTCGGAGCTCACCTCAGCAGGAATCCAATACCGCTTCATACTGAGTCCAGCTTGGGTGGTTGGATCACAGCCGCCCTCACCGAGTTCTTTCTTGAGCTCAATGATGACGAGCGGGATGCGGGTATCATTCACAGAGATCATATAGGTGCCATCAGCACAGCAACCGTCGACATTACGCTCGTCAATGATAGGGCGATCAAAAAACTTCGTCAACAGTTGACGCATTTGCACGTTCCGCTTGGGCTCCACCGTGCCAATAGCACTGAGCAGGTGCATGAATTCCTGAGCTAATCGGAGCTCCTCGTACGTTGGCGGGATAGAAGGTTCATGGACAAGTTGGATAAATTTTGCAAAAACGGGGTGGAATATCTGAACCGGCGGAGCGGTTGTTGTGAATTTAGCATTGGGAGCATATCGTCCATCATGGATTGCTGTATTTGGAAGAGACTGTCCATCGGAATACCCTGAGGACTTGCTTCCTTCGGATGGTGGTTTTCCCGGTGTTAAGATGGTCTTCATGTAACCTGTGACGACGTCAAAGAAATCCCGGAATGGGGAAAGAAATAACATACTCTCCATCTCAGGAAGTTCATCGTGCTCATCGCCATGTTCTACACTCGCGACCTGATAAGAACCTTTGGAGGTGATAACCAAGTGGACAACGTCGTCTTTTTCTTCGTCCAAATCCCTGGCGAGAGAACGGGCAGGTGGTATTGGCCAAAAGACATCACGAAACTTAGTGATGCTCTCTGTCCATCCGTCGTCTACCGTCTCGGCCAAAAGCGGCTCTTTGGGCTGACGACGGTGTCAAGACGATAGACTGGTGAGGTGAACGGCACCCACCTTCCAAAACGTCACGCTTCTTACATCCGCTTCAAAACTCAGCTCATTCAGCAATGACGCAGCAAACAGTTTTCGACAGTTTCCCGATATGCCGTTGAAGAGTGTGCGAGCCACCTCGATGCCAATGGGGCGATCGTTTGGGTGAGTGTTGTCGAAGAAGACCCAGTTGATGGCAATCGAGATATCTTCAGTCGCAGCAGCCTGTTCGATTCCTGCATCTTCCAATTTTTGTGAGCGTGTCATGATCGCCATTGGATGGTAGGATAGGACTCTCGACGTCGTGCACGTGCAACGATAGTGACTTGTGACTGTCACGATGACAAGCAAAGTTGAACAACTTCCGCCCCATACCTGAATCCTTTTAGGAAATGTGCCTGACTCGAAAAGGATGGGTGGCGGATGGCCCCCGGGACATTCATTGGCACAATTCCGCTAAGTCTCGCAAGTCATGATAGAGTGGCATGCAGTTTTATAACTGTTCCGAGTCCAAGACTCAGCACAAGTTAGATTTGAAAAAGTTATGTATTAGAGATTTCATACAACAATAATGACTATATAAATGGAACTATTATACTACGAGATTTTCCTGCCTTCGTCATATGCGGCGCGTGGCACTCTTCGAGATGCGTCTGAGATGTCGTGAGGTGAGTGGGAGTTGGGGCGTGCCACTGATCCTCGGGGCTTTGTTCAGGCGCGTGGCGTGTGGTGCCGCCGCCATTCCTCGTCTCCCAGGTTCGGGACGCCGTATCCTGCGGCCGGTCAGCCTCGTCGTGGGGGTTTGTGGGGTCGAGGGGCGCGTTGGCGGCGCTTCTGGTTGTGTGTGGGCGGTGGGTGGCATGGTGAGCGGGCTCCAACGACGCAGGTTGCGTCGCAAAGCGCGGGTCAACGGCCCTGCGTGGACGCGCGCACTGTCGACGCCTGTCGTGAAGCGGGTCGATGGGTTGGGGTGCGCGGGTGCTGGCTTTAATACGCCGGCGCGTCTTCAATATTTGAGTTGCGGCGTTCGTTGTCGTGGGCGGTTCGTCGGTCGCGCGCGTCGATGCCGTGGTGGAAGGCAAGAGTGGCTGTCACGCTTCGAGCGCATCTTGGAATGGGAATGGAGTCCCGGGGTCCTTCCCAAAACAGATTCAGGTATGGGGCGGAAGTTCAACACCTGTTTTTAAGTCAGTAGCGAAGGACGGAGGTGAGCCTATCAAACACACATCGCTAAATTCATGTCCTTTTCTCTTCACTAATACTTGCTATGAATATTTCCACGCCCCAGCGTCAAGCGACTTGTCAACACAATTGTCTGGGATACTCCGAATTCGAGGATGAATGTCGGTTTGTTAGACCACACGAGCTTGGAATGGAGCTTCGATAGGAACTGTCGCGGCTTGTCAGGATTGCTCAGGGTCAGGAGGTGCGAAAGTCCATTAATTGATTAGGGAGACATACTTGGAATGGAGAGGGCGAAGGTGAACCTCCTCTCTCAATCGTAAAGTTAGCTCAAAACTGATCCAAAAGTTCATCCTTTGCAGTTGGACATGTCTCCCAAATGGAACGCTTGGCTGTTTGCACACTCAACCCTATCCGGCTAACCCCTCCCGACACATACTCTCCCACTGATTTCCAGCTAAGACCACTTCTCTCTCGCCTTCCACCTCTTCTACGCTGCTTGCCTCCACTCAACGCACGTCACAGAGCATTTCATGCTCTCTTACATGCGCTCACAGGAAGCCCAAGCACCAGCGTGGGTGCCGATCCCTAGTCCTCTGAAAAGCTGGATTAAGGGATATCCTGGGATGCTCGCGCCGCTTGAGTGCAATCGATTGTCCGAGGTGAGGAATACGTACAACGAGAGTTACGTCTGCGAGAAGGAACGTCCTTTTGTGCTCCACCGACCTGTGGAGGTGGAGGAATCTCTGCTGGCGACGAAGTCATTGGTCAGGTATGATGCGTCCCCAGTAAGTCATACACCCTACTACTCCTAGCGCGTTGCTCACTTTGGAACTTAGAAAATTCATTCTATTTTTACTACAGGCATTGCTTGGAGAGTGGAGGTGATTACACAGCGGCCGATGAACAGCATCGGGTATCGACACCACCGCTTTGCCTCTCACCACCACCACCGCGTCGCTATCTGCCTCTACCACACCTCCGGGACCTCCGACGACTCGCCAGACGACACCGTGGAACCAAGTACGACGGCTCGGCGCTGACAAGTGCGTCCAGGAACACGAGGTTTGCACTAGCAGCCTCCCCCACCATCTACAACCATCCAACTCCCCATTTTCACCATCTCGACACCGCAACTGCAGCTACCACTATGACTGATGATGGTGAACGGCGGGGTGGAGGTGCGGGAGAATCTCGTGGGGATGGTCGGAGGACGGATGGGGATACGGTATGGGTGTTGAGAGGGTAGAGGGAGGTTTGGCGAGAGGATGGAGGAGAGGATGCCGCCGACGATGAAAAGGAGGTGGATTAGGAAGGAGATTGAGGCGATGAACGTGAGAGAGGCATCGGAGGGGAATGGTGACGGCGGGAGGAGTGGGTCGAATGTTTTGGGTGTTGGCGGCCATTTGCCGAGCGGGAGATCGGAGGGATGGACGTTGATGGTCCATCATCCAAGCTCGGTATGTTTTTCGCATTCATATACATATCGTGTTATCTTACATCACCGTCGATCCACACAGACCACCTCCTCATGCCACCCCACCAATCCCAGCATCAATCGATCAATCCACCATCACATTTCCCTTCACGGCCAACACTTTACCATACCCAAATTTTCGCCAACTCCACTCTTCTTCCGACGTGCATCGTTCGATCTCGCCATCTTGTCATTGTCTCTGGGGATACGGAGATGAGTAACGGTGTCGATACCGCTGCGGATGCGACGACCCCGGACGCTCGAAGGAAGGCGTCAGATGCTGAAGTCGGTGTTTCTTTGGAGGACGCGGATAAGATATGGATCGCAGCATGGACGTTGAGGACGCTGAGGAGGGAGAAGGGGCCGGGCAGAGTGCGTTTTGCGTCTCCGGCTCCTGACGCGAGGACGAATGCGCCTGTTGTTTGGGAGGAGTCCGTTGTGCGAGACGTTTGCCGTCGCCAGAAGTCTCTGAACCAAACCCAGTCTTCACAATGCTCAATTGGGAAGGCCCATGAGGGTCGGGGCAAGCAACAACGGAATCTGTCGTCATCTACTCATTCGGCGGCATTGCTGGTTGAATTCCAGATAGTACCAGCAAGACAGCACGTGGCGTAGACGTGAGCACTCGTTCTGGAATACCCGATTCCGCAGATCTTACCAAGAGAATACGCTCGTACTTTCCTTGGTCCCTTAAGTGCGATGATTTTTTGTTGGAGTGGCGTGTTTCGTCAATGTACGTAGGTTATTTATAAATTCAGACATACATTTTCGTTCAAGAACACATTCAAACAAAACTTGACCGCTGTGATTCAGACATATGTACAAATTGCGAAGCGGTTTCAAACAAGAACTTGTGCAGTGGTGGCTACTGCATACAAACGCGAGAACTCTCTCTATATGTCTGCTACTTATCCATAGTCCTGCGCTTCGCTTGTCTCTCTGGTAATTTGCGAGGCTCCACATCGGTCTTGACTCGCTTGGGCTGGTATTCCCCATCGCCTTCGGAAGACGATGCTTCCGGACTCTCATCTGCCATATCTTCTTGCTGTGCTCTTTGCCGCCCTCCTCTAATTCGTTTTCCTAAAACATCAGGCATGAGTTTCTTAGCATGTTCAACCATTTCGACTGGCCATGAAGGCCGTAAAAGTGTGGTGCATGATTTTTTCAGATCCCTAACTGAAATGAGGAGTTTGACTTGGTGATGAGGGTGATTGGGTGGGGAGATTGCGGTGAAGAATTCGGCAAGCACATCCTCCAATCCAAGGTCAAATGTATCATCGAGTTCGGTGGCTGTCAAATCTTCTGTGTGTCGATAGATTGTTTTGGGACCTGTTTTCACAATTTCCCAATCGTCCCCGTCATGCCTAAGATTATAGACCCACATCTTGATGTCCCTGAGCGGTAGGGGGTAGTTGATTTTTATCAAGATAGCTGTCCGAATTCGAAAATTAGACTCCTCCAACCACTGCATTCCCTTTTGCAAGAGGAAATCCTGACTCTGGCTGTGCGCAACTTCTAAAACGACGGTCGGGAAATTCTGGTCTCGACCCAACGGAGCCAGTAATCCATCGGGTTGGTAACGTGAACCGTGGAGCAGGGGCAAAGCTGCCCGCATCATCAGTGATTTATGGAAACTGAGATATGTCTAGTCACGCACTGCAACTACCGCCGGAGACTAATGGATTGAATGCTCTTGCTGGAGGGCAATACGACGACACAAAGGAGGTCTTAATGTCGTTCAAAATCTGGGAAATCTGGCTATGTTCCCAGGTTTCGAGTTTGATAATGAGCTCCTCAATTTCCCCATTGTATTCCAATCGAAGTTTTGAATCGAAGTAATCAGATACCTCAGGGTCCGGATGTTCGGCCATTTTTCTCTGGACTGACTCAAAGTCGTGGAGAGGGATGTTGGGGATTCGGATCGACTCCTCTGGATGTTTACTCCCATGACGCATTGCGTGAATGCATGAGGTTATTACTTCAACAGCCCTATCACACGGCTGGACAGGCGTTGCATCTGGAGGGAGGAAGGAGAGAAACGACCTCTGCTGCGGTGACGTCCGTGCGATCCGCTGGGGAATGTTGGATTGATCGGGTTGCATTTGTGGGTTTCAGATGCTTAGGCGATTCTGGTGCATGGCTAGGACGAAGCGCGATATGTAGGCGGGACGATCCGCCTGCAGAGCCAAGCAAGGTTGTCATTGTCGTGATGATGAAGTATATTTGTTGCTGTTTGTCATTCGCCTTATTGAGTGTTGCGTTACGTTAGAGCGAGGTTGAACCATACTTCCAACACCTCGATGGGACGCGTCGATAGTATGGCTATTTAAGTCGTAGTCGCTGAGCATCGGGGTTCGCTCTCATCTCTCTCATCTTCTCCTCAACTAACCCTTTGCGTCGCAGTTGTAATCGCGCCACCCGTCCGACAACCCACCAACGCGTCCTCTCTTTGCGCCGCTCAGACATCCCGAGCCAAGAATGGTTCCATCAATGCTCGTCCCAACGAGAGCGGTGGAGGTCTCGTCCACCGAACTGGTCACACGCGTGCCCTGGCGGTGGCTTCACGCAATAACGCACAAATCGCCTCCAACTGGCAGATGCACCATCGCCACATCCTCATGTGAAGATTCGCACAATCATCGACCGGTCGCAGACACCATTATAAGCTTGAAGCTGTGCCGGCTTCAGGGCGCTTCGACTCCTACCACTACGAATCCCAACCATTTCTCCTCGTCCGGCTTTTCTGAATCCTGCCAGCCATTCACCACCTCTAGCATCCCCGACTTCCCCCAGTCCAACCACACCACTGGCCTGCGCCGTTGTCGGATGTCAAACAGTCCGATTCTTCTAGTGTCACCAGTACCAGCTATGGCACTTCGAGTCACGGTCAACCTTCACCCACTCTCGCATTCCATAGCATCTACGCCGCGTACCTCCGCTCAGTGCACGCGACGGAGCACATCGTGCTCTCCTTCATCCGCTTACAGGACACCCAGGCGCCAGGTAACACTTCGATCCCTAGTCGTTTGAAGAGCTGGATCAAAGGATATCCTGGGATACTGGTGCCGCTTCAGCAGTTCGATCATCTGAGAACGGAGCTTGATCTTAATGAGAGTGCACGGAACGTGAGGTCACGTTTTTACATTCGATTGCACTCTAGACAAGTAAGACTGACATCTGACCAACAGGCTTGCTCAACGAAAGTCACTCATCCTCCGGTTTACTCAACTGTCCACAACCCTTCATTTCGACACACAGCTTAAAGCCTTCACCGAGTGGCTGAATCAACCTGCGGAGATGCAATGCACTTTGAAAAGGGGCCAAAAGGCGTTGCACTCTTTCGGCTGGGACACGTCGCCTGTCATGGGCGACGAAGAAGTTATGGAGGATAGCTTCATGGACGTCTTCTATGATCCTCGATGAGCTCGGCGTAAACGGTGCGCTTCCCTCCGAAGCCGGCATCAACAAGCCGCGAGATGGAAGGCGTCATTATCGTGAAGAGACTGTCGAGATGGTTGGGTACGGCATTTTCGCCTGGATTGGGGGGTGGGAATGGTGTGGTTATGGGGGAGGAAGACGAGGATGGTGGAGGGGATGAAAATAGCAGGGATAGCAGGATCTTACTGCCGTCTCTCACCCGCTCGACGCCCCAGACACACAAGCCACGTCCACCGATCTCCACGGCGAAAACAGCGCCATCTCTATCTTCAACGGCATCGCACCACCACCTACAGAAGTACGGGGAGCGGGAACATACCCATCCACACTCTCCCGCTCAAGTGCACGCACAAAACACGTCCAGAGGCGTCAGCTATACCTACCACCACCACCTCTAACGGGCTTATCACCACCACCCGCTCTTCCTCGTCCTCTTCTGCTTCGTCAGGTGCACCGCCACCCGCACGAGCACGTTCGGATTCCAAGTTCGAGTCCAACAATGGAAACGAACAACCACCCGCCCTCCTCGTCAATCGGCCAGCTTCTATCAACGACACCAAGGCCTTCCCGCCTCCTCTCATCGAACCCCATCATTGCGCAATCGGCTACGGCAATCGCGCGGAAGCTTGACTGGAAGACGGTCGTCGAGCGAGAGGAACTCGCGTGTGTCGTCTGGCGACACCGAAGGCGATTTGGATGGAGAGGTTGATACGAGTTTGATGACGGATTATAGAGTACCGCTTGCGAGGGAGAAGGTGGATATGATATGCCATTCTCGATGGACCATGGCGTTTCGCTCCTTGATGCGGATCCGAGTGTTAGTGGGAAGGGAAGGTGGGGTTCTGTATCGAACAGATTTCGATGGAGCGGGAAGTGTCACTGGTGGAAGAGGCGGGCGAGAGTGACTCGAGTTTAGATTCGCATAGCCCCTTGTCGTGAGTCTTTTCTCTTTCTCTTTTCTTTTTGTTTCCTCTCCCTTTCGTTGTACAAATGTGGAATACGTTGCTAACAATTTTCCCCCTTCGTTAGACACATGATGTTGCGTGCAAGCGTCCTCAGCCCGCACTCAAAGATTCTCGCACAATCTGGTACCGACGGACGACCAGTGGGTGTCGCCAGCCATAGGCTGGCTCTGCATCAGATGTCGTTTCGACAACGACAACGGAATGGGTGAGGCGTGATACTCCAACACATTGCCAAAGGTCAGTCCAGCATGTTTACATTGCTACAAACGTCTCATTTCGACTCAGTTCAAGGGCAGGCGGCGCACGCCTCGCGCTCCACCCACCTGACTGTCACGAAACGCATCTCGGCCCTAAGCGCATCCATTACAACCCCTTACCGACCACCTAAGCAATACCGTGTAGCGCATACCAACCATACAAGCTGAAGACGTCAACTGGTGAACGTCTCGACGATGAGACGGCTCTCTCTGGTATGTGGTTCATTTTCACACAATTCGTCCTCCCGCTCATTCTTCATTCGTTAAAAGTCAAACTACCTAGGTACCAAGCAGAAAAGCATCATGGACATCATCCATGAACCCTTTCCGAGGCCACCCTTTCCCATCTCCACCTCTTGGACGTCGTCGAGCACGATGTCCACAGTAGACGGCCCGTGTTGTCACTAACTTACCATACTCCTCGCTCCAAATCGTACATATTCTATTAAATGGCCAATACAAACGATTTTAAATGACATGTATAGTGTGCTAGGTGTGTTGCGTGCACGAGGAAAGGCACATCGACCGCTGCATGGCCACAATTTATACATGTTGACGTCATCGACCCTGACCGTGGGCGTTTTCTAATGTAGTAACTTTCACAACTGCGACCCTAGACCACAAACATGACTTCCTTACCCCGCACACTCCCTGAAAGACTCCAACAACACCCTCGAACCTCTCACATTGCGAGCGCGTATGGTGTATGCCTGAAGCTCGAGGCATCTCTTCAAGTGGACACGGACAACGGGAAGGATGTTGGGCGCGGAATGATTTACTGTCGAATTCTTGGCTATCTCCTCCACTATGTACCAGGAGAGTTAGGATTGAGGCACCTCGTTTCAGAGATCGTCTCGTGCGACGGTGATACCTCCCTTCTCAAACTTGGTCAGATGTATTTCAATCATTATATCAGGGCGTGTGCGTTCCCCACACGAATTTTTCAATGCGTTATCTGACGCACTCATTCAGTTAGAGCCAGAAAAGGTCGCACACCATCGCACTCCAGTCACGCATCTCGTCCCTCGTTTGATCGCTTAGCAGACATGATCAAAGCGAACTTGGTGAAGGCTCCGCAGTCCCATGCTGACGCCAAAACGAATGTCAGTCCTTATCTCTCGCTCCTCTCTTTCGACAATTAGTTTCTCATGGTTATCAATCAGGCCCTGATTCGCGATGGATTTCGTTGCGTCGTGACCGGAAGATACGATCGTGGCTCGGCAAATGCGAATCGAGAGCTGAAAGACGCTGTTGATTCGGACCCCAATGCAAGGTTGGATTCAACTGAATGTGCGCACATATTTGCGGAGTCCACAAATTCGGCTATTGAACCAGGTTCTGACAAGGTGTGTTTGTCTTTTCTTTAGGTCTAAGTACTGATACTGATTACAGCGCAACTATGCTGCAACCATGTGGGCAATTATGACCTGCTTTGGCCATGCGGAGCTCCCGAAAGAATTAAACGGCCCCAAGGTACATCGTTTGGAGAATGTGATGACACTGTGTCATGACTTCCACACCCTCTTCGACAATTTGGACGTTTGGTTTGTTCCAACGGTGCGTCCTTCACATCGCTCGAATCTAGCATGTCCCGTAATGACACTCATTAGAATGAGAAAAACAAATACAAGCTTGGATGGGCTTGGGCTTCTAACAGTCGCGACTATCCAGAGCATGTCATATTCAAAACGTCAGATGAGACCAATCTTCCAGTTCCATCCCCAAATTATCTGGCCATCCATGCTGCATGTGCCAAGGTCGCTCACTTATCAGGGGCAGCTCAGTGTATTGACAAGTTGTACCAGGACTTGGATGACAGTACCACCCTCGACCCGAATGGTGCCTCCGCGGAGATTTTGGAACATGCTCTTTATCAAGTCATGGTATCTTAACCACGCAGTCCCGTTTAAGTAACAACGTGATGTAGAATCATACTTCATATTACCGGAATATCAGCCATAATGTTATCAATCATCATCGCGCGGCGCAACCGAATCCACGTCCCATCCGCTGAGATGCTGATAGGTTGGTTAGGGTTAGCGTGATGGACTCATCAGGCTCTCATCAAGCGGGATCGCATCGAAATCGAATACGCCAACCTCTACACCAAGAACGGCCTCGGCCTCACCGCCTACTCTCCTCTGCGGCGCGGCATCTTAACGGGCAAATACTCGTCCCCCCGGAAACATCCCAGCAGACTCGCGCGCGGCGAAAGAGGGATCGTGGTTCCGTGACGAGATGCTCGATAAGGTCGCGAAGCTACGACCTATTGCGGAGAAGCTCGGTGCGACGAGTGGCCAGCTTGCGCTTTCGTAGGTCATCCGGAATGAACACGTCAGCTCGGCGATCATTAATATTGGCGCGACGAGCGTTGCGCAGTTGGAGGAGATTTTGGGAGCCGTGGCTGTTGTGGAGAAGTTGACGGATGAGGTTGTGAAAGAAATCGAAGAAGTTATGGGGACGAAACCCACGAGACCACCGATGCGATATTAAGATGAATTTAGAGGCAGATGATGATTGTCCATCTTGTCCTTTCGGAATACATTCGCTTTTCCAACTTTGTTTTATGAGCAGATCGTCGTTGGCCTTCACGCGATGCGGAATGCAAGAAGAAAGTCATATGACTGACGAGACAGCTGTTGGATGCGCAGTCGGCACGTCACTCACAATAATGTGGGGTTGAAATTCGCCGCTCAATGTAGAGACATCAAACAAAAGTTGTATGTAATACGTGTATTCGTATGGGAAACGTCACTACAATATGCAAAGAAATGATAGATGTGGTGACGTAGAGAGAGGGGGAGATCGATGACACATCCAACATGCGGTGAAGGGCCGTTCGTCAAACAACCAATCACTCAAGCAACTTGGTGCTCGTAAAGCTTCCGCGCGAGGTTAGACGCTTGGATTCAACGTGAAACGCGAAGGGTCCGCAGCGTGTATGTATTGGTGGAGCTCCTTTCCGAGCGCGTGTTGAGCGAAAGTTGGGGCACGCCATTCGTGGTCGTGTTTCAATACGGGCAGATCATGAACAGACGGGAGAGGATGGCGGTGTAGGTTGCGCTGATACGAATGTTGATGATGTTGATATCGAAACCGCGCGACGTTGATTGAGCGGGATGGGATGGACAGAGAGGCTTGGCGGATTATGCGTCACTAACATCGCGGTTACTGTATGTCGATAAGAAAAGTATTCAATGAAAAGAAGCGAGATTACACGTACCTTCGTATCTTGACCGAACCTCCATTATCCAGTTTCCAACCTGCCCTTCATGCTTCTCCTCGTCGGTATAGCCTCTAAACATGCACCCCAGACTCTTCTCGAACGCACGTCTCCCTCCCATTGCGCCGCGTACGCGCAACCGCTCCCCATTACCGAACCCACTCCGACCGCCCATACCTAACCGCACAACCCTCAGGCCGACGACTGCATCTTCTTGCCTTCGTCGACTTTCCCTGTATCCCTCCCCAACTTCCCGCTCAGCACCTTCATTTTCCCCTGCAGCTTGTTCATCACGCCAAGCTTCTTCCCATCATCTTCCGAAGAGTCGTGCTTCGCACTGATCGGCGAAGGCGGCGACGCTCCCGTGGAACCAGTCGACCCACTCTTTCCCGTCCCGGTTCCTGTTGAACCAGGTAACGCGCTGTTCGCGGCATCCTTCGCTCCATCGGCTTTCGCGCCAACATCGTCTTTGATGTCAGCGACCTTTGCTTTCACGCCTCCGACTTTCCCGGAATCGGGCGTGTTGTTGGCATTGTCCGGGTCGCCGGCTGTAGGTGCAGCGGGTTTGGAAGATTGTTTGGAGGGCGTTTGGCTGGATGTTGCGGTGCCGCTGGTGTCTGTTGTGAAGGAAGATGGAGGGCGGTGGTTACGGGACTTTGTTCCTTCGCTTGCGTTGTTGGCACATCTTTCGGGGGGCTGAACGAGGAGCGGAGGTCGTAGTCGTGGCGGAAGGAAAGGTGGTTGAGTCTCTCGATCGTGATGGCGGTCCAGTCTGTCCGTCGTGGTGCGTGAAGACGTCATCTGGGACACCAGCAGCTGTAAGTCCTCCTGTAGAATAGAATGCTTTCAACACATCGAAGCAACGCCTTGAGACGATGGAATACTTACCACTCTGCGGAGCTTTAACGCCCGTTGGTTTTGCGTCTTTTACGCCTGCATCCGATCCAGGACCAGAGAGAGGTTCATTATCCATACGTCTCTGACTGCTCTGCGTGTGCGACATCCCGCATGTGTTCGGTCACGTTCTTTTTGGTTTTTGTACTCTTGTGGAATAATTTGCCACATCCAGGCTGAGGACAGACTCTCGAACCATACCTGCGAAGCATTAGTTTTAATAGGTAATCAGCGGAAAGCTTATGTACCTGGGTTTGCTGCGTGTCTCCTGGGTGGGCTGCAATTTCCATAATTTGATACGGACCAGTTGGTGTGATGCACAGCTTCATGGTGATCCCCCTCGAACCCGACCTGGTCAGTATCCTAGAAACGCCGGGTTAGCAATGTCGCCACAAGACTGATATGGCAAAGTACCATCTGTAGCCAACCTGGATCGACGTGCATTTTGTGCCGGCCGAGTGCGACACACCCCATGTGAATGCTGATAGAACCGAATCAGAAGAGACATGCCAACCAGACATTGGATTGTCTTGAAGCAAAGCAGGTACGACGCTTGAAGGCTGGTTAGCGGTAATATCGAAAAGACCAGGATATGGGGATGGTTGCTTTGAGCCGGAGAAGCTATATAGCTATAGGAGAATAAGCGGCTTCTCGAACTCGACCTTCTGCGACTTCACATCCGTGATGAAGTACGGAGAGATATACGCGCGATCGAAGCGCATCCCCACCGTGATCTCGGTCTCGTCCTCGATCGTGCGTCCCTCCTTCACTGTAATCACGCCTTCTTGCCGACTTTCTCCATAGCTGTTGCAATGAGGTTGCCAACATGCGTGTCTCCGTCGGCGGAGATGGTAGCAACTTGGGCGATTTCTTCGGAGGTGGTGATGGTTTTGGTGTGCTTAGGGAGGAAGTCGACAACAAGGTCGACAGCGGCTTGGGCACTGCGTCGGAGGTCCATGGGATTACAACCAGCTGCGACGTTCTTGACACCTTCGGCGTAGATAGCGCGAGCGAGGACGGTCGCTGTCGTCGTGCCGTCTTCAGCAGTTTCGTTCGTCTTTTGGGCGACATCTTGGACTAGGCTAAAGACGGTATGAGGCGGTGAATTGTGCGAAACGAATGGATCGAGGACTCACTGAGCACCGAGATTCTCAAACTTATCCTTCAGCGTCATAGTTTTCGCTACTGTAACGCCATCTGATAAGACGAGCTAAATGCTAGCGTACGCGTTATAGTCCTCAATTATGCTCACCCTTTGCAATCTTCGGACCTCCGAACGCCTGCTCGATGATAACGTTGCGACCTATAAACGACGTCCGTCAGTACGAGGTCGCTGATGAAACGAAAAATTACGAAACTTTGGGACCAAGTGTTACACTGACTGCCTTTGCCAGGATGTCGACTCCTGCGAGAATGGATGCTCTACCTTCATTCGAGAACTTGATCTCCTTGTGGGCACCACGAGCGTGGATTGGCTTCGCTGAACGCGACTGAACGCGCAGCGCGACGCACGGCAGAGGATGAACGGCCTCCGACCCGATGCATGGTGGTCAAGCGCCGTGTTTGAGGAGGATGTGCACGATTTCCATGTATCAACTGGCTGCGGTGAAATGCAATGGCGATCCTGGAAACGACAACGCGGGTTAGTAAATATAAAAAGAAGGATCAGTCCATGTGGCGAAAATAGCTGGAATGCCCATGATGGCCAGATTTGTGCGATGATGATAAAAGAACAGACAGCGGTGGAGTGGTGATGGTGAAAGATGAGATTGAATGAGAAAGAGATTGTAAACTAACCACTTGCGCCAACAATGAGACCAGCAGAGTCCTTTCTCTCGTCCTTCGGGTATCGTTGCGGAACTTGCGGTGATCTGAATGAAAGTTAGCCTGATTGAACCAAGGATAGCAAAAGCCGCATCTCGGAGCCTTCACACCTCCAGCTTGCATGCACTACGACGGCGCTACCACCAGCAGCCGTGGCCCAGGTATGCAAAGGAAGAAGGGCTCAATCGAGTCCCGAGTTGATCGGTTGTCCATGGTTGATAGTGAACCTGATGATTCCTAACCGGTGCTAGTAGTGGCAGATGAGGAAAACAACAGACGCTTCAGAACCGAAGATGTGTGTGCGGGATGCTGGAGAAGACGGAATTTGTGGCGA
The DNA here is from genome assembly GCA_004355085.1 of Rickenella mellea. Taxonomy (NCBI): domain Eukaryota; kingdom Fungi; phylum Basidiomycota; class Agaricomycetes; order Hymenochaetales; family Rickenellaceae; genus Rickenella; species Rickenella mellea. The sequence continues at coordinate 217,380 of ML170198.1, forward strand.
TGGTCATCGAAGGAGGACGTAGTGTGACAACGTCACACTTTGCCCCTCACCTTTATGTCACAAGATCTCGAGGATTCCGCAGGACGAACGGATGCCAGAAAATTCAAATGAAAATTTGTGGGCAATCACAATATGTCTATCTTCCATAAAAAAATATGAAGTAGTGAGGTTGTATCTATCGACGGCTCAAAAAGTGATTGCGTGATTAGTCCTACAACAGAGAGAGCTGGCGATCATCAAAACCAGACCAAGCCACGACCAGCAGCGGGTACGAAAAGAATTTGCGCGTAAGCAGAGTCAGCACAAAAAAAGAGGATGTTTAAAAATCCTCCTCTATATCTACGTCCACAACACGTCCGACAATTCTACTGTAACGATACGACGCTAGACAACATCGGCAATTTACGGACGGAAACTCGACAGCAGCAAAAAAACATGGAAGAATACGAAGATCTTGCCTGCTACGAACAACCCATTTGACTCCACCTCCTCGCCATCCAGTGCTTCAGAGCATTCTCAAGTAACTTCAAGCATCCCGACCTGACACCTATGGGCGAATTGGGGGTCTGAACCAGAACAGCGGCGTCGTACGCTCGCTTCAGGTGCGTTTGGTGGACATTTGAGCCTAGCAGGCTGACGCCCATCCGCAAGACAACCCAGGTCTTCGTACGGCCACAAAAACGCATAAGGACTTCCTGCCGCCGATTTTAAAGACAAATTGGACAAAGCTTGAGACGAAACGGATCTATGGGAATGAGTGAAGCAGTTTAGCCAGCATGGTACCTGCCAGGTACGTCATTCACTCTTGCTTCCTCAATTATCCGCTCAATTTGGGCCTCAGTTTTGCATTCCTTCTATCTACCACAGGTACGGTACGAACTTCGGAGTCTCTCCGAAGCGTGGTTGTTGCGGCGCGTCTGGAGTCAACGCAGTCCACGCCAGTTCGTACTTTCTTCCTTACCAACACCATCTCCTCACTCTCCCACTCCAGGCTGCCTCCATCAGCCCCATTGGCGCTCAAGATGACATCAACAATTTTTGAAGGACAACTGACCACGTGAAGACCACGAAGATCGCAAGCTCTGCACCTGCTGCACCAACCACCTCCACCAATTTGGATCGACCATGCACGCCAATTCAAGAGAGCAGTGCCTTATCAAGACAATCTAAGACATCCACAAGGACCGCAGAAGCGCCCATTAGATGACGGGAGGCCTTACAAGGCCTTGAGCGTGTTACGCTTGGTTTTGGTGTATGAGATGGGACTCAACGGGCGAACGACAACGGTGGTGGATGGAGGAGGACGAAGGGTAATTGCAATGGCATCAACGTGTTACGCATGGTCTCTACGAGCATCGTAGACCGTTTGTGAGTGACTTACGTATTCGTCGCTGTTCTACCTATCCTTTCTTCGCCAGGCGCTCTCCCTCAAAGCGCCCACCCACATCTCCACGCATGCCGAACCTATGCCGGTTCATTTCAAGCATCAATACTGTGTAACACTTGCCAACTGTATGCGCCAAAGACATCGACCGGAAATCGGACGCCTGGACACCACCAAGAGCGTAGACGAACTTGAGAATCGCGCCGGCTGCGTAAAATCGCTCCATAACCACCAACCTCGCCATCTCAATTGCCCAGCATGCCATCAAAACGCTCAAGCGACCTTTCGGGACTTTGTCTATGCCAAAATCTGGCGAACCGGGAATCTGAACCACTTCGTTCTGGAGGGTTTGGCCGCCATTTTAGTCAAGCGCGCCGACGACAATCAGCACCACGATCCAGCTCAACGCACAACCACAAAAGCTCACGAAGGCCACCTCGAATTGCTGAAGGTGACTTTTCGGAAGCGTGAAAACAGACGGACCAACGGGGTGGTTGGAATCTCTGACGAGAACGAAGCGACTGGTTGGTTTCTTTGCAGTACCAGGACGTGGTCCACTCCGAGTCCTGTACCAATTCGTCGATTCATAACTTTACAATTATATTCCTTCTATCTACTGCAGGCACCGCGCAAAGAATCAAGGCGATCGGATGAGTAGGTGATAAGCAGCGTTGACTGTCGTCACCGTCCACGCTCCGGTCACAACTCAGTCTCTTCCCGCTATCACCACCACGCTCTCAGCCTCCACAACACCTCCGACACCTCCAAATACCCCTAGACGCTATCAGCGAATGAAAAAGGACAACTCGACTCCGGTAAGAGCACGAAGAACACGAAATTTTCCCTGGCTGCACCACATCAACTCGACCCTTCCTCAAGTCCCCGATGCGCCATCGCAACGCGTCAGCGCATCCAGAAGACACCAAGCAATGCCATCGATCTCCGTGAGAATCAGGACTGGGGCATCTTACGCTTAGCTGGGCGGGTGATGGGACTCAAACGGCCGAACAACAATGGCGACGGATGGATTAGTATGGTGTATGATTGGGGCGTATAATCGGGTTACGCGAGGTCTTCAAGAGCAACGTTGACATCGGTGAGCGATTGCTGCTTCCATCGTTGTTCTAACAACTTTCTTCTCCAGGTTCTCTCTTTCACAATCACCATCCATCCCGAACCTACGCCGGTTCGTTTCACGCCGACCACTGGCATATACCATGCAGAATATGGCGCCAGTATACATGGAAGGCGTCAGCTGGAGACCAGACTCTGTGTCTCCACGATGAGACGGCTCCCTCGAGGTACGTTGTTTTTTTCCACCAGATTTAAAATTCCGCTCATTTTTCATTTGTTTTAAGTCAAACCAACCACGCAAAAGGCAGCCAAGACACCTTTCAAACCACCTTTCAAACCCATCCGACATTACCCACCCCCACGTCTACCTCCTAGGCGTCGGCGAGTACGATGTTCACGGACCCGCGTCGTATTCATATTATATACATTCCATTCCATTCCAGCGTGTACATATTACCTTAGATAGCTAATAAACATGATTTTCCACGTCTCATATGCCTTGTTAAGTGTGCTGTGTACTCGAGAAACCATAACTCGACCTCCGGACAGCTTAAGCTTGTCCATGTCACGGTTTACGTCACCCATCCGTTTCGATCTGTACCACCACGACCACGCGTTCCCTAACCAACCTCCCGTCTCTCCTTCATCAAGTCCCGTCAGAAAATGTCTCAAGAGGACCGCCGAAGAAGAATAGCCACGCAAGCGGCGCTCTAGACCTGGAAACACAGAGCAATGAGGAGGAAAATTGAACCAAGTGCTTAGCACTTTCGAGAAGTGTCGGCTTGCCATGCGAGCGTAGTTGTCTTGAAATGTCGAAGAAGAAACATCTGTGCGGGTTGGTGGTGTCGTACCTCCGCCTCCGGTTTCGGGTTCGGTGGTTGGGAGGTTCACTCGAGCGAGCTCAACGAGCTGTCCTCGTCCCGTAAGTCCACTTCGTTCGTTCTCTTCAAACTTTTCATTCGTCTGACACTAAATTCAACATAGTTTCGCTCTCTTACGCTAATCCACGCGCACGCTAGAGTGCCTCAAGCCACGTCATGCTCGGTCGCCCGCCATCAAGACCCACCACTCGTCCAGCGTCGATCGTGCGGCGTCTCCACGCGATGCACCACTCTCACTGCGCGATTCCAATTTCGCGTTTCCACCACAGAACAGAAGCCTGTATTTGCGTTTTCATCTCAACCATACGATACGAGAGGTTAGTATTAGCATCTTATTCTAACCTATGTGTCTGAAATTTTGTTGTCAGCACGGGACACGACGTCTGCCACTCCTCGACTCTCTCACTCACTTATCCAACGTCGACATCACCGAGGATACGAGAAATCCTGACGTGCGATGGTGGCCTCGAGAAGCTCATTCGCGTTTTAAGCGACTTCTGCCTATCGCCGCCTCCACCTGATGCCATCTCCGACCTCCGACCTCCAATCCTAAGCCGTTTACCAACCGTGCCAGCTCTCAACCCCAAGATTTTCGATCGACACACGGCTTATCGGTTCTTTCTGGACCTCCAAGGCGTAGTCAACATCGGCGTGCGTGGCTGCGTGGCTCAGAGCCTATGCGCAGCCGCGTCGTGCAAGCGGCGCACTCTGGATGTCGTTGGTGTGTTCTGAAGGGCTGGCTGGCGTCGAAGAGGTTCGCTGTGGGCCCAAACGCGAGCGCTAGTGGTCTTCCGAGGGAATCGAGAGTGCGCCGGGCGTAAGGAGGCTCTTGCAAACACAACGAAGAGAGAGGGAGCGGGAGCGTGCTCAGGAAGTCGCTCGTCTTTTCAGTCTTATGAGACAGCTCGCGAACGTAGAAAATACTGTGACGTAAGTATTTTGTATCATCTATCTCTGTTTGTTCTGAATACGTTGACAGGACAAGGATATATCCGAGATTGGCCAAGATAACTAACAACCACACCACGTCCGACGCAGAGACCTCCGTCTCATCCAACACATCAGCGAACGCTGCACGCTCGGCTCGTGGAATCCCATGCGATCAGTCGTGGTACCAGGCCGCGACCGCTCGGGACTGGTCGCACAACCAAAAAGGATACCCAGCCACCACCGCAACCAGAGTCCTTCAGAATCTCCCGCCGCGGAACACGTCGATCGAGACAACCTCAGCAAGATTCTACCATTTCCTCGTCATCGACATCGCGTCCCGAGACGGTGACGGAGGACAATGGAGACCAGGACGCCGACGGCGGTATCGGAATGTCGCACGACTAGGATACCGTCGAGAACATCCCACCACTGCCCACCACGTCCACATCCGCACGCTCGATGTGCTGTCGGCGTCGTCTCAAATTCGCCACCGCCAAAAGGCTGCGCTGGCGAACCATCTGATTCTCTCGACGACGCACACATCAACAGCGATACAAAGAATAACGAGGAGCGCATGGGTGACGTCGAGAACGGTATCGTCGCCTTGGATCAGAACCTGAACGACGATTTCGTGATGGGTGCGCCTCCTGGTGCGCCTGGTGCCACCGACGGAACTCCGCGAACGCGAACGAATGCTTTGGCTCGATGTACGTTACCGAAGGATGGGAGAGGGACGGGGAGATAGGTGTTGAGACCACGAGCGGTATTAGCCGCCATACCGATGCACACCCCAATGCCCGTTGCGACGCCTATGCAACCTGACGTGGCTCTCGCGCAGCAAGGCGTACCTTTACCCACCATTCTTCGAAACATACAGTTTCACACCGGCGCGGCACAACATGATTTTCATCCTCAAGTTGGGCTACGCGTTCGGCGCGGCAGCATTCACGCGGATGGGATGAAGAATCCCTACAGACACGCCGAGGCTGGGATAGACGTCATCATCACCATCACCATCACCGAACACGCGCAAGGATACCATCACGCACCAATCGAGCGGGACACGGAGGGAGGAAGACGACCTCCTGTCCCTTCAGCTTCTCGCGTACTTGAGCAAATATCCCATGTTCGACGAGCGTTCGACAAGCCACGACCAGCTTCATCCCGCTACCTCGTTCGCAGCCATTCGGTGCAGCGTGTCGCGTTGACAGCGGTAGTGGCGTGCCCTTTTGGAGCCGATGGAGATCCGTCGAAGAAGGATACCAGTTCCTTCAAGATGTTTGCGGCGAGGGGAAGGAGCAGGGATAGGATCAAAGGCGGGAGCGGCTCAAGCTACGAACGTTCCGCAGAGGATGACGAACGTCTTTTTATTAGGCCGAGTCCGACAGAGAGCACATTTCCTCAGCCACCACTGTTCTTACCGCCGGGGATGCAGTATTGGGCCGGGGTTATCATGCGGAACACATGCCGGAAGGACGAGAGATTCAACAGTGTACGAACAGTACGTTCTCTTTACTTCCTTCTTATCTTTCGACGTGGTCTCTAACAACAATTCGTGTCGGGTAGTGTTATGCAGGAATTGGGATTCACCGCCGAATGCCTTTGGGAGGCGGACCATCAGATTCCCTACAAACGGCACCCGTGCAGACTGACGCAGCCGTCGAATTCTGATTTCTCGTGCTCACAGCACACTTGGCACCCCATATAAATCGCTCAAAATTAGATATATTAGCTGTATAATGGAATATTTACATTTTGGAATGGAATAGATTACAAAGTAATATCGAAATGGTGATGTACCCGAGGACATCGCCCAACAACAGTCAGGAGGTGGAGGTATCAATGGATGAGTTGATTTGACCGTAGAAAGAACGAAACTGAGCGCAAAAGCGAATTCGGTGAAGTAAGGTCATACCAGCAGATAGCCGTCTCATGGTCGAGATACGCAGCTTGACCTCCGGTAGCTCCTCCAATGTGTCCTAATGGTACCTCCTTGACAGAGTACATGAGTAGTGGCGCCGTTTCTGGTTAGATGGTATACGCAGACGGTGCTGAAGTGCGCATGGCCTTACAACGACAAAGAAACCCCTGCGGATGCGGTTAGACGCGTCGATACATGATTGAACGGGTCGAATGACTTAATATGGATATAAATGTGCCGGGAATGAGAGGTGGAAAGAAGTATGAAACGAACCGGCATAAGTTCCGGGTAAATGGTGAAGTGGTGGTTGAACGAGAAACTGGACGAGAGGCGATGATAAGATGACGTTGAATCTATGGATCACTTACCAAACGTCTACAGCGATCTTAACCACTCCGCATACCCCTTTTAAATCGCCACAATCCTTGACCATTCTCCTCCATCCGTTGCCGTCATCGCTCGGACGCTTGAGTCCCAAGCGGCACCTTTCAAGCACACCACCCGATACTCGATACACGAGACTCTAAACCCGCCATACAGCAGTTGAACGAGTTCTCCCAGTTTTCTCTGGCCCTTCGTGACGTCCTCGAGTACTGAGATGAATGGGCGCGCTGATGTCCGACGTGGGTGATGTGGTGCAGTTGGTGCAGAGCCATCATATCTTGTCTTCTACGACGATCCTGCTGGATTCTTTGGGACCCGAACACGTCCTCGATGACTCCTGAAGCATCTTTAGAGGTTTTGGTGTTGATATGGTCGTGAAGAGGGTGGTAGTGGCCGAAGTGACCCAGTCTTAGTGGGTGCTGTGGATACCGTCGAGGACCAACGCCGCCCAACAACCGCGCGTTCTGACAGATTCGTAGTTCTTGGCGCAGCTGCAGTATAAAGAGACATGGAAAATTGAATTTAGAGAGGAAGAAATGAGTTCTGAGAGTAGGAATGAACCGCGTACCCGAGGACGTCCCACAAACATCGTGTCCCTCCTCGAAATCACACATGACTCCTCCACGTCCAGATTTTTCTGTGCCAAACTTCGAACACAGTCTTCGGGGTTGAGGGAGATCGCCAGAGTGAGTTTTGAGCTAGTGCGATTGCGCGCTGAATGTGTGGTGGCCTCGTGCTGGTGATAGATTGCCAGCAAAGGCAAGGGTCGACTTGGTTTGGTGTTTCGACCTTCTTGAAGGATCCCTAGTCTCTTGTACGCATCTTCAGAGTGTTCTAGATGTTCAGAAGCGTCGTTTGAGGGGGGTTTGGTGTGTGATCGTTAGAGATGGTCGCTGTAGGAGAAAGAGTCTCGTCAATGTCACAAATGTTCGTGGACATCGAGTCATACGACCTCCAGCCACTTGTAGAGGACCAAATCCTTAATCCTGTGACCAAAACGTTTTGATATAGTCTTCGATGCCATGTCCGAGAAATGAAAGCGAATGCACACCTGCGAAGAGCCTGACACTGTTAACGATGATGAGCAGGCACGTTGTCGCCGACATAGAACGAGGAGGTTCTGGATCTATTCCTGCGATCAAAACAATCAAAATACAATCAAGATAAAATCGACCAAGTCTGAAGCGATTCGGTCATGAAAATGTTGCTCGACGGTGTCGTTAATACGTTCGTTCTTCACGAGTGAAAGAGAGTGTGACGCCACGCGGCAGGTGTACGAATCATGATTAGTTCATTCCAATCATGTACCCGGCGCAACCCATCTCCTCCACCTTCGGGACATTGTCAAGTGCAATATATTCAAGAAATTGGTACGTCAGCCACATACTTGTAGGTGTCAGATCTTAGTGTCAGATCTACACAGACTTAACTACCTGGCCATCAAATTGCAACAAGAAGTTGAGTGCATAGTCATCATCGTAGTAATGGTCTATTTGGGACGATCGAACAAAGGCAGACACCACGTGGGAGACTTCGGCGGCGTCGAAGTCTTCATGTTTGCCCATAGGCATGGCGGCGTTGAGGTATGCTATGAGATCTTGGATGAAGATCTCCTCGGTCTGTTCATGCGTTACCGTGTAAAGGTACTGGATAGACTGCACGATGAAGTTGGTTCTGAAGATTAACATCAAATTAGGACTGAGAAAGGATCTTCAAAAGACTTGCCGTCCTTCAGGTGAATCTAAATCCACCAAGCATCTCCTCTTGGACAATATACAGCTTCCTCCAAGAACTGCTGTAGACGACTTCTTCTTTTTTGCCGTCACCTTGTTCAAATGCCTGCTAGGCCCAGATGACTCGGAACCCTCATTGCGGTCCTCCAAATCCACATCATCCGCATCGGAATCTCGATCAACCTCTCGGCGTCTCTTGCCAGCATTTCCCGAGGTCGCATGATTGAGATGTAAGAAGTTATGGCCATGGTATGGTTGATGATGGGATATACCACCAGTGTCGACAACGCCGAAGTCACCCTTGGTATTTGCAGACGGCGATATGATCCGACCACAGTGCAGCTCATTCATCAGAGGAACCGCCGTCTCTGCGGGTTGTTGAATAACAGTCATAGGGGATAGCAAGTGAGAGAGTGAGTGCTTTGACGCCGATGAGGAAGATGAAGAAGCCGGGAGCAAGTTACACCGTTCTTGAGACAGAATAATCGGACATCTACATTCGACAGGTCGGATCTTGGCCAATGTGGCCTCCAAATCAGATACTCTGTTATGCAGTGATTTGAGACTTCTGCGTGGTTCAAATATTGCTTTAAGTTGGGGACAGAGCAATTAGACAGAAATTTGGCCATACAGATTATCCTTAACGTTGTAAAGGCACAGATGCCCGACCTTCCTACGTGTGCACGGCTCGCACGGTTCGCGCAAGTCGCATCGCACCTTGAGACGTTTGCACTAAATGACATACGGTAAAAGTAGATTCCTCAAGCTGAATGGGACGGCGAAAAAAAACCTACTTCATTGCAAACAATTTGCCTCCTGCTACTAGTAACGTGTGCACTGGCAATACGTGACGCAAATGCTGCCCATCAGTTTGAAAGGCGTGGGAGTAGGTATAGAGGACATACGGGTTACCCGCTGCTTCGGGGACATCAGATTGGGTTGCCTCGACTGCCGAGCTGTGTTTCATGCTCATGGTGGACGCGAACGAGAACGGCTTATGAGTAAGACACTGATGCAACGTTGTGAGATCAGCGCTTGGGGTCAACTGGAGTGCTAGATTGAGGCTGATCGCATCCAAGCGTGCAGAAGTGGGCTGCAGGATGAGACAGACGACGAGGAAAATGTCTATGCCGGCATGAATTCAGTATATTGAATGAGTCCCCTTGGCACCCTTCGCAATTTCTCTCTAGCTCAGAACGCGACTCGAAACCATCTCCCAATCATCCTTTGACCTCGCACACCCATCAAGGCACCCTGGGGCGACATTTTGTTCAAGATCTAGAAGGCCGCAACGCGTCGAGCGACACCAAGTTGTCAAGAAACGGTGTTTCTTATGTTCGCCTGGTCAGCAAGGTCCACCACCTCAACGCATGACCACCACAACTCACCATAGCACCTCTTGATGCTCATGACATACTGTGCCAAGTTAAGAGAGAAACAGAGCCCGGGATGAGGAGTAATCTTATTCGACATGGACCCATTTTGGGCTGAGTCCAAGGTATGCTCATTACTCCACCGCTCATAACCATTCTGTGTCTCTTCTGTCTTCATATTTCAACTCTTACTATCTACCACAGATACCGCGTGAGGCATCGAGTCGATCCGACGCGTGGTTGAGGTGGAGCGAAGGTCGACGCTGTCCACGCCACTCAAGCCGACCCATCTGTTCTCGTCCTCCTAACCACCATCACCAACACTCTCTGTCCTCCCACAGCACACACAACACACTCTGAGAGCATGAAGATCACATCGCTGATGCGAAATCAGCCAACGGACGCAAGTAAGAGCGTCGAAGAGCACGAAAACCTCACCGGACCTTACCCAGTAACACCCGCCACTCGACACCCTCAACACCTCAATACAAAGCCTCAACGTGTCATCACGACACTCAGACTACCCATTAGGACCTCCATGGAGTCCACGCGGGCGAATCGGTGGTCAAACCAGGGCGTCCTTACGTCGTGTTCTGGTGGGTCTGGTTGCTTCTACAGGCAACACGACATCGGCGACGACGAAGGAACTGCAAAGTGTAGAATGGTTCGAAGGCACGTTACGGATGTGCAAAGGGCTATATTCAATGACTGTGAGAGGTTCCTACGCGTAGCATCGCTCTGACACCTATGCATGGAAAGGCTATCCTGTTTGTCGGTAGAATAATATATAGATTATATTGCTACATTACATGAACGACTAGGTGATACGTATCCGACTGAGTATCATGCACGCGCTGCATACCGTCTAAACCATACCTATAAGCTCTATCAAGCGGTTCCGCCTCTGGCGTCCCCAAAAATACGACCGGCTCCTCTAGTCGTCACACTCCCTCGTATGTGTACACCATCCGATTCGGCCCCTGACGCTCCTACCAGACGCTGGATCCTCCTACTGTCTAGGACTCTCTCGCCTCCAGACCGGCAATATCCTTCCAATCCACTAATGACTCTGCATCGGCGATGTTGCGAGTACCGTACTCAGAAGTTGAAGAAGATCGTGCTAGGCAAAGAGTCGTTCGTTCCCCTGGACGATTGCCACCCGATGATGAGGCGAAAGTGAAATGTACACAACTCTGCTGCTTGGTCCACCCGTGCTCCTCCATGGAATTTCTTACCTCCCAAGCTAAACTATCCTCCCAGATCATGCCAACTCTTTGACCGGCCAAGATTTCAGAACCTGCCTCCGCCAATGGGGAACCCGTTCTCTAGAGGTTCAATTGCGTTGTGTTCGCGAACTTCCACAGAAACCATTGGATGTCGGAGCACTTGACTCTGTACAGATTGAACGCTTCGCAATGGAACTTGTGATTTGAGATGGGCATTTGCTTGGCGGTTGCTAGGTAAGAGCCCTACGTTCTTTGCAGGAGTGCGTTGAGGACGGCCTTGCATGATAACCACTTCGTCTTTCCTAAGCAGGTAACCCGAAGAAAAGAAAAGAAATATTCATTACTGTAAAGACCAAAAGCGAGAAGGAAATGAATCGACGTACCGCTCCCTTCTCGTGATTACCTTCCACCATCTCCCATACGATGCTAAACTCGCATCCGAGTACGAATCTCGGCAACGCGGCGAGTAATAGGCCGAAAACCAGCAGCGGAACGGTGGAGGCGTCCAAGGATGGAATGAGGAGTGATCTCGCCATAACCGACGGCTATGGCTTGAGGTGGAGTGATTTTTTAAGTCAACATCGCGTTGGGAATGGTAGGGAGTTGACTTACTAACGAGGACGAACTTGTGGGGTGAGGCATGGATGATTTGTGCGCTTACCAGGCTGCCTACCTCTGTCCGCGAAATATCCACAAAAATTACAATACCATTATGAATTTGCTAAACAAGGAGCGTCGAATAGCTCACAATAGCGTACTGGACACAACGAGAAACATCACCGTGAAGAACCCCAACGCAATCGATTGCTTGAAGATAGGTACATTACTTCGAAGGTTCAAGATTCCGGTCAGTCAAAACTGATGATGGGTATCGTAGAAACTTACAGTAGAATGGTGTTGTTGTAGCGGAAGGAACAGAAGACAGAGGAGACGGAAAGTCCTAAGGATCGAGAAGCAAAAGATTGCAGACTGCGAAACCTTGACAGTGTTCGCGTGGAGCTTTCACGATACAGCGATTCGTACTCACAGTGTCGACCTACGGCCCAATTTTGACGTAATACGGCAAGATATCGAGGAGGTTAATGATGCTGAAGAAAGCTGTCTCGGAAGTTAGCAACGGCCGATGCATTGATGGACAAAAAGAAGATGTATATTTACATATGAACCAGGAAAATAACGATCCCCGAGATGTACTCCAAGCTAAAGCTCTCGAAATGTACTCCATATGGATGGTGAACAGCGCAATGAGGCTTGTCTCGATTCCGAACCACACGCCAGACGACGTCAAGCGAAACAATGTACAGTCTCAAGCACGAGGACCACAGCAGAGAACAGAATTGATATTGTAGTAAAAACATGGACTATGAAAGCAGATTTGGGCGGATGTTCAGAAGCTCGTGAAGTGCGCGTTTCCATAGTGGGCGGATGCTGCGATCGCTGTTGCGTGAGCAGGTTGAGGAGGTGGGCCACGTGGCTTTCCACTCTCGCAACGACCACGATGATGCGGCGGCACCGCCTTTCGTGTCGCCGACCATGATCATCGAGCCACCATTACCACCAGGATGGACGGAACACATAAGTGCGCCAACTTAGTTCATTAGAATTACAAGAATTTGAATTGAAGAAAAGGAAAAACCTATGGGGAAGACGCCAATTCCTGGAACCGATTGTCCGCGAGTCAGAACGAACGAAGGCAACATCTTTTACACGAATAAGGCCAAGAATGAGAGCGTATGGACGGTACCAGAGGAGATAAAGGAGGCCGTCGAGAATCTCGAGAAAGAAGAGGCGATCGCTGACGCGAAAAGGCTTGAGGACGAGCAACGTGCACGGGAAAGCGCAGAAGTTGAGAAAGTGAAGCGGGAAGTTGATGCGGTCATCGCAAAACGAACAGCGAAGTGCCAAAACCCTTGAACGAGATCATCGTATCGAAGACGGCGCAGGTCTAGGACGCAGAGGAAGACAAAGAGGAGGAGAGTGGCGTGGAGAGCGAGGAGGAAGAACAGCAGAAGGAGGCGGCGGCTCAGATGGCTGCTGAGGCTGAGGAAGATGCTCGTCGGCTGGAAGAAGGAGCAAGAGCGGCTGAAGAAGAGGCGAAGAAAGCAGAGAAGGGCTAAAGAAGGAAGCAGCGGCGAAGGGGACACCAGATATCAACATGCCTGCAAGAGTCGACCTATCCATCGAGGAAGCCAAGGCGCTGTTCAAAGTATGTATTTCGCTCTCAAATCTCATTCCAGTGCGCTAAATATTACATTATTTAGACCTTCCTTCGCGAAAAGGTCATCAACCCTCTCTTCCCATGGGACATCGCCCTCCCGCAAGTCGTCTTCGACCCTCGCTACGTCCTCCTCCCATCCGTAGCCGCTCGTCGCGAAGCCTTCAACGAATATTGCAGAGACCGAGCCCCGCGCTGCGAAGGTCGCGTCTCAAAAGGCTGAAAGCGTCGATCCGAAGGAGGAGTTTGAACAACTGCTGCGCGAGGAGGCCGGTGTGGAGCGAGTGGAGGAAGGCGTGGAAGAAGGTTCACAGCTTTTATGGATGGGGTCGGGAGGATCCCGAGAGGGAGAAGAGATTTATTTCGGGAGTGGATTAAAGAGCTTGAGGAACGTACGTTCCCTCTTTCTTACGTTCATGGTATAGTCACTTACCGATTACCGCAGAGAAGAGAGCCGCCGCACGGAAGGCGGAGGCGGACTTTATCGGTCTGCTGAAGGAGAATGGCGGGATAAAGCCTGACTCCGTTTGGAAGGATGTAAGTAGGCTTCTTGTATGCATCAACAAATCATCTCTGACGTTCTAGCAGGTGAAGCGCAAACTCGACAAGGATCCCCGGTACGACCGCGTCGCTCATCGTCTCTTCGTGAAGAGATCTTCAATACCTACGTCAAGGCGCTTTCGGCCGTGTCGAGCTTATTTGCTAAGAGCAACGGCTCGGCGATGTCGTTCGAGGAGCAGTTTGTGACCTGGACGATAAGAAGGAAGTCGGAAGTCGGATCGGAGGTGTAAACCTGTACAAACAGCAGTCCAAATCACCGCGATCACTTTGTAAGCCATGCATAGATACAACCTCACCGCTTCGTATTTTTTTATTGAAGATAAACACCATATCATTGCTCCCAATTTTTTATTCGAATTTTCCTCCATCCGGTCGTCCTGCGGAATCCTCGACATTTTCTGTGTGACGGTGTCACACGTAACATGAGTGCTCCTTCCACGACGGTCGCCACAGATTCCCTCTTCTCCAGCTTCCAACACACACATCGTCGGTGCTGAAACATTTGTGCCTAATTCATCTGCTACAGGCAATGAGAACCTCTCAAGTTCCCAATCAGCCTCTGGTCAAATGATCGTATGATCATTGATGGTTTTGCTAATCTTATGCGCGGCTAGTGGTGCAATGTTGTAATGCTCTGAGAATGGTGCAGATGTGAATGCACCGAGGTGCGGCTCTTGAGGCTCAATTGCAACACCTGGCTAATCTTTCCTTTAGATTACCATGAAACTGACCACACATTCCTTCCTTCGACAAAGAGGAGTAATTCCAGTGAGGCCAATCCTCGCTCGTGGTGCGCACAAGGCGATCACGTTCTCCAATGAATTTCAAGCGTCCATCCCCGCTGGTGTCGATATCCTCTCGCGAAGACTGTCAGCGTAACGCTGTATGGCAAAGGTACGTCTTTTACGCCTCTTCAAGATGCTCGTACTTATGGACATGGCAAGGCCATCGTAGAGCAGGGGTTTGGAGGTCCCAAAATCGGGAAAGGTGCAATGATGTGTCTTCGGATTTTCATATGCTAACGTTTACTGTCCAACTAGATGGTGGAACAGTAGCGAAAGCTATCACACTGAAGGACAAGAACCTCAGGTACTCGGTAAGTCTTCTGGACATCTCACCCTCTTCACCAACTAATCCGTCCTTTAGTCTCTAACAAGACATCGCCCGAAAGACGAACGATACGGCGCCTCATCGGCGGCACGGTCTTCGCTGATGCAAACTCGAGCGAACTACATCCGGCCTACTTGGTTCTACTGGCTATGTTACAATCACCGAGGAAGACACCATTTTCCTCAACGGTGAAGGTTCCAAGACGGTATCCAAGTGAGTTTCGAACAAATCCGACCATTCTTGAACGATGCAGGGATGAGCGAGTATGACAAGCTGAAGTTGAAGGAAAGACTTGCGAATTTGAGTGGAGGAGTGGCGGTTATGAAAGTTGGAGGAAGCAGCGAGATCGAGGTTGGAGAGAAGAAGGATTGATAAGATGACGCGCTGAATGCGACGCGTACAGCCGTCGAGGAGTGTATCTTCGACCAAGAACTCCGCATCTTCACGCGCTCGCTCCCAACCTGCACCTAAAGTTTTCCACCTCAGGCAAAGAATCCATCATAACTGTCTGCATCGTCTACACTCTCCATACTCTCTACCCAAGAACTTCGCAATGAGAGACGACGCTCAACTGGAGATGATCAAGAGCGGTATCGTGGATCCCTTGAATGTTCTTAGGACTGCGCTTGTGGACGCTTCTGGCGTCGCGAGCCTGTTAGTGACGAGTGATGCGTGTATCTTCAAGTCTGAGGAGAAGGAACGGCCAAGTATAGGTGGTATGGGAGATGTTATGGGCGGGATGGGCGGATTCTGAGAGCCGAGGCGGCCGATGGGGCAGACAAAGATGCTCAGAGCTGATTTATTTTTCTTCTTGAAGCTCATTCTCGCTAACGCACAACCCCAATTTGTATTCGACCGTATAACTCAAGTTTGTAGCAATTGCGCATTTAGCATCCATACTCGATAATTATTTGTTCACGTAGGAAATGGAAAAAAAAATTGTTTGTTGATATTGGTCAATCTCGCCTTGTGCAAACACGACCACGTCGATATTCTGTTTCTCGACCTCTTGCATGGCTCGTCCTCTATGCAACTCCAGACAGTTGAAGGATGCAGAAAGACAAGAAGATAGCCACGTCCTTAATCCTTTCGCATATAGCATCGTATTTCTCTGACGGCACAGGGTATCATCGGCCAATCTACAGATGACGCGGCGATCTCCAATATTAGCCATTATATAACTTATAGCTGTTTGTTCCTCAACATTCACTCTCACTTCCTGGTCAACGCCAACACGCAAGATCAGACACGTCTACAGTCCAAGCGAAACTCCCCCACTCCAACATGCTCTACCGCTTCTTCGACAACACTGGTCGTTGGACATGCTTCTACTTGGAAACTCCGCGTTGAGCACCGATACTGAAGCGAGCGGGAAAGCCCTGAGCCAGATTAATCTGAATCTACTCTCCTCGCCACTGTCAAGCCCGAATCCCCTGCTCCCACCTGGTTCAGTGAATCAGTGTCCAAGGACAATAACAATTTGAAAGCCAAATATACCCATTCACATAAGTCAGTATCTCGACGACCTCATTATGATTCATTGTGACCAATACAGTATTTTATACGTCCCTACAGGACGATCTACACACCTGAAAGACGTCTTGATGGAGGGAAGCATCGCCATAACTGCCTGAGGGCTGAAATCTACTGTACTCAGGCTCGCCAGAGCGGATTTCAACTGGCCAATATCTTCCGCTTTTTCCTTGATCCCACCCCAGCTCCGCTTATTTCTTCATCTACCATGGACGATGTGCGCTTAGTGGATGACCTCAGTACTCTGCCGGTGACCTCTGGTGCAATGTCCTCCTTTTGCGCCCTTTCCAACCTCTTATGAGCTTTACTACCGATGTGATGTACTTTCTGGGCCTTAGCATGGGTTTTCGACTTCGCTGGTCTCCCAACTTTTCCGGTCCGCATTTTTGGTGGAGCACCACGTCGAACTTCCAACTCTTTCAGTCCTTGCCGAAGTGTGTGGAAGAGTTGGAAACTATACGGGCCAAGGGTTGGTTTGTTTCGAAATGCAAGAGAAGAAAAATCTTCGTTGTCGCGGACAGCCTCCTATACCAATGTCAGTATGTGATATCCAATTGCACGACATATGGTAGCTCTCTTACGCCTTTCGGAATGCACCATTCATCAGGTGTGGCTGCACAGATGCATGTAAAGGCATCACCACCCCAATGATACACAGCTTGTTGTTGCGCAGACTCCTTTCTGATGTCACGGAAAGGTGCTGAAGGAGTGTCTTCGCCAGGAATGCCTAGTTATTGGTACGAGTTGGTAATAATAAAAACCTCTGATTGAGTTACTCACCTTTGTACTCAGCCGTGCCATTACCGACCAGAGTGAGCTGTTCCGCTAGCAAGCCGCGCTTAAACTTCTTGTCGTCCTTTAGAGTAACTTCGCGGTTTCGGTAGACCAGAACAGCTCCCTTCCAACTCCTGAAACCGTATTCATTAAAAGCATATGGTCCTGCTGAGGACTCCACCGCTGTATGCCAGCGGAGTGTACCCGGGCTATCTGATGCCATTGGGTTGTACATCTCCGCCATCTCAATCACTTTACTGGCCAGTCTGCTCAAGTTTTCTGGAAAAGCCATGACTGAGTACGAAGGTTGCATCGGGTGCAAGCAGGCAAGGTGTAGAAGATCTGAGATCATCCAACGCCCGAAGCCATTAAATGCGAATTGGCTCCTGTGGATGGCTTCATGAATGGCAAGTGGTGAGTTTTTGTACCTATCAATGAAGCGTTCGAAGCCGCTCTTTGCAAGAGGACGTTCCAGTATCCAATCACCGCCCTTATCAGAGCCCCACAGGTGAGGCCAAATCTAAGAACAAAAGAGAATGGTAAATTCCCATATTTTATGACATATTTTGATACAATAGTACGTACAGAACTGCCAGGATGAAGGTCATGGCTTGACAGATTGCTTGGTAGGCGAGCGACTCTTATTGTCATGAAACCTTGGTGATCAACAAATAGAAATGATCTGTGCTTCCCAATGAAAGCCATCATGATTCGAATGTGAGTGTCGACATTACATCCATTAACACTGCTCGGCAGTTCGAACGTCATGCCTTTCGCTGTGAAGTCGACTGGTCCAGGGGCAGTGATCTTAAGAGCGTCGGAAGTTGGGACCACAACCACATGTCCCTGGGTCTTGAAGTGTATCAGAATTATTGTCTGGGATTCAGAACCATCATGAGATTTGAAAAATAAGAGTTGTTAAGCAAAGCTTACATCACCATTGATGAAAACCAGTTCTTTACCTCGGACTGCGCAATTGAGTGGAGAGAATTGCAGCCTCAGAGGTTTTCTAATAATTGGTTTGACATATGGACCATTAAGAACAACTGGCTGGTTCTCGAGTCCTACCAGCTGCCTCCAAGACAAGCCTGAATGGTGACTGTGACCAGGAGCAGAGGGAAGTGCGGAGAGAATACCGTCCGTCTCTTGAGGAAGAGCAGAAGGCACATCCATTCTCCCAAAGGTCGCGCCCGCGTGGGTGGCTGGGTGTTTATTGAAACAACCAGGAAAAAAGATGGGGTATGCTACGGAGTTATGTTTTGTCAACAGAGCCGACATAAATAGCCGCTATGCAACGCACCTTGAAAGACTTCATCGCTACCTTTGTATTCGCTTAAGGTCTTTTGGGCAACATAATTAAAGTTACGCAAGATCCAGAGTTCCGGCATTTTGTTTGAGGAGAAGCAATGCGTTAACTCGAAAGTTAGTGTTGGTTGCTTCGACGCAAATTCGTCACGTGATCGTTCACAATGCATAATGGAGGACTAATCACGCAATCACTTTTTGAGCCGTCGATAGATACAACCACACTACGTCATATTTTTTTATTGAAGATAGACATATTGTGATTGCCCACAAATTTTTATTTTTATTTTCTAGCATCCGTTCGACCTGCGGAATCCTCGAGATCTTGTGACACAAAACGTGTGGGCGAAGTGTGACTCCACTGTCACGCAAGGTCATCCTTCCACGACCATCGCCACAAATTCCGTCTTCTCCAGCATCCAGCACACACATCTTCGGTTCTGAAGCGTCTGTTTTTTTCCTCGTCTGCCACTACTAGCACCAGTTCCGACTCGTCAACTTCTCTATCAACCATGGACAGCCCATCAACTCGGGTCTCGATTGGTTCTTCCATTGCATACCCAGGCCGCGGCTGCTGGAGGTAGCGCCGTCGTAGTGCACGCAAGCTATAGGCGTGAAGGCTCCGAGGTGCGGCTCCTGTTTTTCCTTGTTCAGTCAGGCTAACTTTCATTTAGATCACCGCGACGATACTCGAAGGACGGGAGAAAGGACTCTGCTGGTCTCATCGTTGGCACAAGTGGTTAGTCCACAATCTCTTTCTCATTCCATCTCATCTCCCACCATCACCACTCCACCGCTGTCTGTTCTTTTATCATCATCGCGCACATCCGGCCATCATGGGCATTCCAGCTATTTTCGCCACACCTTCTGATCCTTTGATCTATATTTATTAACCCGCGTCGTCGTTTCCAGGATCGACGCCATTGCATTTCACCGCAGCCAGTTGATACATGGACGTCGTGCACACCCTCCTCGAACACGGCGCGCACCCCGATCGCGCAGACAAGCACGGCATCACACCTGAGATGCGTGACAATGGCTGGTCGAGTGCGAGCGGATGTTATCAAGGAGTGGAGGACGGAGCGCGTGGGCGATTTACTTTCACCGCCAATTCGCTATCCGGATAAGATGTCTGATGGTGGACATGGATCAAAGCGCGTACAAGTCAAGTGGTCGATCGATAACACGCTGCACCTACTGAAGTCGAGCCATCGATACCATTCGAGCGTCAATGTCAATCTCTGGCCAGCTCCATCCTAAGCCTCCGTCCCCGTCGCCCGCACAGCAACCTACCTCCGTCGAGTTCCAACACACAACAAACACCAGCGAGCCCGCCGCCGACTCAGTTCCGTGCGAGGATGGGGAGTGAGGTTAGGGTAGGCAGTCCGCTCGTAGCGTCTGCCGTGGACTTGCACCATGCGATGTCTATGAGCTGCGGAGGGAGAAGGCGAGGAGTCCGCCGTGGCCCAGTTCGCCGATCGAGGATCCTCGCGAGGATGCTAGCGGAGCTGAGACGAAACGGCCCAGTATCCTTCCACATCACCACACCTCCTCGTCGCAATCTCAACACTCCAACTCGCCATCGCCATCACTCACTCCGTCGAGCGCGAGGACGCTACGCTTCAACTCCTCAAGCCAATACGAGCCCGACGATGTCCGCAGTCCAGCAGATCCTCGGGAGTCGACCATCGCGGACGTTTGGGGAGCGCATGAGCAGCCACAGTCCGGCTAGGCGCGTGAGAGGTCGCTGAGCATTGGTTCGCCACGGCCTCAGACGGAGTTGTCCACGTCAAGGAATGTTCTTGATGGCAAGAGTTTCGGTGGTGGTAGGCTTCAGGTCCTGGAGTCTCAAGGATAGTGAGGAGCATGTGGAGTATGTGAGGTATTCGCAGTCGCCAAGATGGCCGATCCCTTTGAGTCGAGCGAGGGGGGCAGTCACTCACGTTGAGCGGGTCGTCGCATTCGCCTGGGTTATCGCCTGGTGAAGCTGTGGTGTCGTCGAGCGCACGTAGCGCGTTCCCTTTTAACATCGACAAACTGCCTCCGCCTGGGTCATCGCCGAGCAAGCTCAGCATTCCAAGGCACTTGAGCGCTGCGCGAGCTTTGGATATGCGTTTACGCGGGAACTCTAATTCGAGTCTCCTCACCCCGCCTCTCTCAAGCCCGAATTCCCAGCTCCCGCCTGGCTCCATGTCCAACAACAACAAATCTCTCAAAAGTCTCCATATATACCCATCACGAGCAAGATTCGCCCAAGTCCTCCCTCGCAGACCTGGACTTCTCGATCTCGACACCGTACACATCTCTGCGTGGAGGCAGCGGGCTCGATCTGCGCATGTTGTGGAATCGGGCTGAGGCGGAGGCGCTGGTGCATAAGACACAGAAGGAGATCCTGGATCTGGCGGAGGTTCCGGGGAGAAAGTCGTGCTGGAGACGGATCGCGTTCCAATTGGTGCGCGATTGGCCCATTTGGGGAGATACTGGCGCTTCAACGACGGTTCGCGAAGGGAGAGAAGCAGAGGGAGCAGTGGACGAGTAGGAGTGATAGCGAGGACGATGTACCCACTTTGCTGAAACCGCCCAGTGCGTGATGCGGCCGTTGGTATGCCAAGGCGTGTGGAGATTGGGCTTGGGTCACCACCGTCATCGCAGTCAAGCTCGTTTCGACTGAGTCCAGGGAACGCACCGCGGCTACGGCGACCGCATAATGCAGAGGTTAGCGGAAGGCGCGAGTGGAATGGAGGTACGTGTTGTATCTGTGAACCGCGGAGAAGTTGTATGACTGATTCCCTTTCTTTTGACAGCCGCTCGCACTCGTCTGTCTAACCCTCGAGACCCTCGTCCTATCCGGGTGTCAGCTCGATCTGTCTCGGACCCTGCCGAGAGCGAGACTTTGCCGACTGGGGAACAGGTCGCGGTTCTCAGTGTCGTTGAGACGGCGCCAACACTGCTGGGCTCTCCTCAACATGAAAGCATACATGTCCAATCCCATCGCTCTAATCCGTCACTTCGTCCACCTCCACCACCGTCCACGGCTATGCCTTCAAACGGATCTCTGCCGAGTCTCCCTTTAATCGATGCTCCTCTTACTTGAGCGTGGGGGGGTTTCATGGAGTGGAGCGGTGGACTCGCACATAACCTCCTCTCCTTTCCACGGTCAAGCCCGCCACCTTCAAAGTTGCTCCGCACGCCGCCAATCCGGCGTAAGCTCAGGAAGGTCCTTCAAACCACTCCAATCTCCTTCCAGGGCCTTGTCAATACTTAGGTTTTTGACGGACAGGAGGGCGTATTCTTAGCAAGGTTACTACATTCGCTGAACTCGAGATCGATGGCGCTCATGACTCTTTTTCTTGGTTTCATTCGTCATGAAGAGGTGCTACAGAGCTCTCTTACGAGAGATGTATCATTGTCGTTCCTACCACGCGATAAGGGTTTCTTCAATACCCCGAATGATGCCATTCTCATCCGATTGCAGGCCAGACGATGTTTGGATCTCAGTTCTCAGTCAACTCAATTTTTAGTATGCACGCTTCGAACGTTCGACGTCGAAATTCCGACCAATGTACAGCCTGAAAATCGAAAAGTCTATAAAGATATATGCACCCACATGTAACGTACAAGTGACGAAATGTGAAGAAAGATTGAACGCACAAAAACACGGAAGGAAAGAAACGGGATGCGGATAGAATGAAGTGCAATGAATTTGTTCAGTCTAAAAAATTAGACCAAGGAGCGGTTTGAGGGGAGAATATGTGTCCAGAAGCCAATTGTAGATTGTACAAGATATGATCGACATATGAAGTTGATAGATACTCACTGAAAATTCGTGGTACATGATACCATGTTTTGGGAAGGGAAGATAGGTTAGCGGTTGGTATGTCGAACAAAAACAAAAACAAGACCTGAAATTCCAGCCAAACACCGTTCGACAGCGGAATAATATAGTGATAGTTTGGGTGGAAGAAGAGAAATTTCATTCAGAACAAATATTTGCATAAAATGGACGGTAAATCGGTAGCAGATCCAGACATTCATTAGTGTACTTGTCGCCCGTGCAGTGATATTTCGCTTGGTTTGGAAAAATAGGACTTGTGACATGGTGAATGGACTACGGGATTGGTTGATCATGATACAATGATTAAGTGCATTGCGATGCGCAGCGACTGATGGGGGTCAGAGTGGAAGGGTGTGGAGAGACAGGGAAGGAAGACTGCAGCATCACCGGATTCGCGAGTCTGTGTTTTCTATCGGCCATGAGAGAGTTAAAGTCTTCACTCCGTAGGTCTTCTGTTCCTTCGAATACATTTGACTTGGAGTTCAATATCAATTGGCGCAGAACCTATCAATGACGACCGTGACATTGAATGCATTATAGCGGAACAATTGCAAATACGCAGCGAAGAACCTTGCAAATTTAATAGCTAGACGGAGAGCGTGCGTTCACCGGTATGTCTCTCAAAGAGCAGGAATACACATGATTCACTGTAGAATGATGGAGACTGCAAATGTGTTAGCAGCAGAACCTGGATTCAAAAATTGTGACAGGTCAGTCACGGTGTAACCCTCCATTTTTTTTTCAGCCCTGTCCTTTCTAACATTGTCGTCATCCCGTACGTTCCCTTCACGCCTAATCCACCAACCGGCCACAGCTAACTCTCTTGTTTTCCAGACTTCATGGACGGTCATCTCGACACCTTGTGTCTGGTCTGCGATCGTCTCATACTTCCCAAATGGTATACGGTACCAGTCGCTCCCGTCTCGCCACCTGTCCCACCACAACCCATCCGCGCGTCCTCCCCAGCTCCTTCCGCTCTTCGCGCCTCCCAGACCACCAGGGGCAAGAACGGTACCGTCAAGGTTCGGCCAAACGCGCACGGTGGAGGTCATTTGCATGGGACCGGTCGCGTCCGCCCTGGCGGTTGCCTCAGACGCGACAACACCGTCAAACTCAACAAATCGCCTTCAAAAGTGGCTCAGCCGCTCCCCGAACCTCAATTACCACAACATCCCGTAAAGACGCGAACGGTCATCGACCAGTCGCAGACACCATTGCATTGCTCCGAGGAGTGTCGGAGTCAGGATCATCATCTGGCCAAGTTATCTGTGGACTTCTACCACCAAGAAGACAGGCCATTTTCTCCTCATCCCGCCTTCTTGAATCCTGCCAGTTGCTCTCCTCCCCCGGCTTCACCGACTCTTCCTCCAGTGCCACCAAATTCCTGGTTTTCGCGCTTGTCGGATGCCGAACAATCTGATTCTTCTCGTGCAACTAGTACCAGTTATGGCACTTTGAGTCATGGTCAACCTTCACCTACAGACGAACCTTCCCATCCTCGTGTCAAACGACAGGATTCATGGGATTTATCAACGTATCCCATCCCGCCGCCTATCCTACCAATGCCTCTTCATCCCCATCGACCTCAGGCGCCAGTAGACCCTCTTCGACACTCTAAACCCAAGGTCGAGAAGGAGAACGGCGGGTACAATGGCGAGACCATGATGGCTGCGCGCCGTCTTGCATCCTTACTTCACGCACTGCAACAATCGGCAGAGCTATCACCTCCATCGATCCCGTCGTTCTTCTGCTTCGGTGAGCGAAAGCAAAAAGTCGACGTCACCTCAAAAAGGGAGAAGCACAAATCGGCGCCGCCGGCGCCTTTCGACTGGCAGGCTCTAGTCTACGATCACGGTACACCGTCAGACGAGCATCCGTCTTTTGGGTCACCGTCGTGTGAGAGCAACGTTGTCAAGGAGAAACCTAAGCGTCGTCAGCTATATGTTAGGCACCGTTTCAACGAGCCTCGCCCTCTCGTCCCTCGCTGTGTAGAGGGCCGGTTCCCTGTCCCAGATGTCGAGCCTACGCGATTCTCCGCCTCATCGCCCACTCCATTCCATCCCCGACCACTCTCAACAGCTTCCTACGCGGAATCTGCATCAGCATCAGCGTGCAGCGGAAACTTGAGCCGATCAGGCATCAGCTTGAGTAGGAACCAGAGCGAGGCGAGCGTCGCGCGCTTCCAGTTGGGTTCGGTTAGGGAGAAGGAGTCGCATGCGTCGACTACGGGACACAGGAAGAGGAGTTATCGCAGGTCGATGATATCGACGGAGGAGTGTAATGGACCATCGAGCTTACCTGAGCGACGCCGGCTCGCTATGGCATGTAGGATTCATTCTCGATTCTGTTCTGGTGAACTTCAGCTAACAGCATGCGTATCTAGCTCGAAACTGGTCATACGACAACGTCGCGATGCTGACGTACCCCGTCATGCCTGCGATCCCCGTCAAGCAAATCCAGCATGAGAAGATCTTCGTCGCCGACGGCGAGGACATTTCTCTAACCGCCTCCCGGCGTCCGCTCAACGTGGACGAGAGAGATCACATGGACACAGAGGTTTCAAGGAGGCGGGGAGAGTCGGAGGTGATAACTTGGAGAGCGAGGTTATGATCATACCGGAGCGTAAGCGGCTGTTTTTGTTGGCTGGCAAGTGCGGAATGAGCCCGCGGCATCCAACTCCTTGAACCAATCACCGACATTCGTCGTTATCACCCTGTATTCGTTCAGTATTGGCTTTGATCCCTGCTATCGTCTCCCGCTCGTCACGACTCTTCCATGACATATCCCTCATTTAATGCGGCTCGCACCACAGTTTGCAGCCATCCGACATCGCTCATCCTCATTTCTACCCCTTGGACGTCGTCGAGCGCGATGTCCAGGGCTGATTGTTCATTCTGACATAATTTGCTACACATTTTGTTTGAATTTGTTCGTAGAAAAATTACATGTATCATATGCATTATGTATACACATATGCGTCCCTAGAGAAATCAGAAATACAGAGAGCGACACACTCAACGTCATCAACAATGTCTGTCGACCAGACTTTCTGGCCGTTTCAACATTACTATATATTTGCAAGTGATTGGGCAATGCAAGACAAGTACGAGGAAACCGACAATCCATATAATCAATTTTGAGGCTATTTATTCGCATCTGCATCCTCTGCTCCAGACAGGGTAGTCCTGGATCTGGTCCTTGGAGGCTCTCCGTCGTCAACCTGTTCCCTGCCTCGAACCATCCCAGCTTCATAATCACCTGAAAGATCGCCATCCATGTCCAACCGGCTCTGAATGGCGCGCCACTTCAAATATCGCTCGTATGCCGTCATCCGTAATGCCTTGCTGTAAATGCGCTCAAAGCTCTCCCAATTCATTTTACAGTCCTCCGTTATAAATTACTATTGATTCCCTTGCAGTTTTTTTTTCTAACTTTTTACACCATTCGATAGCTATACTAAAGGACATTCGCTGGGCAAAATATCTCGGGAATCGATGGCAAGGGGGATGAGGAAAAGTCGAAGTATGTTTCAGACTCCGGCACGCCCAAAAAGGCAAGTGGCTAAGCGAGTGGACCCACATGTGAACATGCACAAACCAGCATGCTCATGATCGAATGACAAGTTCAAATGTATGTTTAATGTCATGTTGGGCATTGTCGAGATTTTGAATCACTCTAATAGCATACCCCATTGTAAGACACTGTCTAAAAAATCCCTCTTCTGATCGCTGCAGCAAGACAACACCGATGGAGAACTGTCTCAATACTGCTTCCCTCCATTGTGCAGTGAGCAGCCAACACACGTATTCAGCATAAGCATGAGACAACCGACTTCTGGAGGCATGTACGATAGCAGATGTGATACAACTGTATGAACGAACATGAAATAAATATGTGTCATGACACTAACATCGTCCATACTCGCGGAGCCTGCAGAGGGACTGGGATGGCTAATCCTATGGCAGGCGTTGGCGTATGGTAGGAGAGCCATGACGCTAGGTATTTCAATGTGCAATCATGTCGCTTCATGTCTACATGAAACTGCAACCTCGAGGAACATCTGCACGAGATGTCCCGAGGACCAAACAAATAATACAGCCGAACTCATTGTTGGTTGAATTTACGTTACATGTCGTACTTCGCTTATTTGAATGGACTCCACACAGCAAAAGAACATTGATAGTCAAAACAGACTCTAGATACGTGTTAAACTGCACGAATGCTCCTACTCATGAAACCCTCAAATATGTACCACTTTTGGCTGGCAATGTTGGTCCCCTCCTCCCGCCTCAACCGCGCTCCCCTGCCCCTCGCACACAACAGGGCGCCTGTTCAGACGCCCAAAACCCGCCTAATCCCTGTTGGGACCCAGGGGATTGATTGGCGAGAGCGCGAGCGGTAGTCAGGGCCAACCAGGCACCCGAAACGCCGACTTTCCCAAGTTGGCCTAGCGCGGCCCCGGTTGGTCACGTCATTCTGAGCCCGTTTCTCAACGTAGAGCTTAGATTTTTGGTACGGTACATCTGCAATACATATACGTTTGATATCTGAAAGGAATAAGCGTGAGGTTACCTGCGAGGCTCGTCGTCGCCGTTGTCGACGGTGGTGAGCATATGTGGCGTGCCTGGCCTCATGCGTCGACGCGACTCTTCTCTCCCTCCCTCCACCATCACCCGCTCACCTCCAAACTTTGCACACCGTACAAGACCATCGTGGACGACATCTCCGTCGAATATGGGACCACCAGGACGCGTGGAACGATCTCGAGAGGCGGAGTCGTCAAAACCCAGTGCACGCAACGTTCGCGAGATCGCCGCAACAGGCCATCTCACCCGACGACCACCCAAACTCACCCAGGGCATCTCTCGACATTGAAGGCGACGTGATCGAAGTTTGAAGCGAAACGGATTGGAGGTTGAGGAGGAATCTCGGACGACGTCGAGGTGTTGAACCATTGTGGAGATAGCGTCAGGTACGTTCATCATGCTGCCTCTCCCTCCCGTTCAACCCGTCTGATATTTCATATCTGTACTCTCTGTGGCTATTACAGGGAACATACGAAGTCTCGAGCCCATCCGAGATGTGGTTGTGCCGCAGCGTTGGGTCGTCGACGCTGTCCACGCCACTTGTGCGCACCCCGTCCCTCTTCTCCTCTTACCACCACCACCACCACTCTCTGTCCTCCCACAACACCTCCGACACACTCTGCGACCATGAAGATGACGTCGATGCGAAATTAGCCAACAGACGCGAGCAAGAGCGTCGAAGATCTCACCAACCTTCACCCAGCAACTCCCCCTACTCGACACACTCTCTACCCCAACACAGAGCCTCAACGCGTCATCAAGACACCCCATGCAACGCATTAGGGCCTCCACAGAGTCCATGCGGTCGAATTGGAGGTCTGAACCAGAACTTGGCGTCTTTACGTCTGGTTCTGGTGGGTCTGGTCGCTTCAACAGGCAACACGACATCGGCGACGACGACGGAGGAACCGCGAGGTGATGGGTGGTTCAGATTCACGTTAGGAACGTCCTGGGGGTCCTGTTCAATGAATGTAAGTGATTCGTACGTCCAGCATGGCTCTAACGCGTCGTTTTTACTTCAGGTCTAGTTACCTTCCCAGTCCAGACAGCCCACGGCATCACCCATCCATCCACGCCGTGTTGGCCACTTCAAGCGACTGCGAGGAGTTCACTAGGCTCTTTCTACGCCGAAAAACGCGTCTGGCCATCGCTGGAATGTCTCGATCTCGCAGGTGAGTCCGTCCACGCCTGTACAGTGGTTCCGCGCGCTGACCATATCCGCACCTCTAACCAGCCCCTCAGTCAGTCGGCTATCGCTTTATAGGGCGTTCTCAGCTCTGTATCAGAGCTCTCCGCAGGTTCTACGGTGATCTTTTCGATGGTATGTCCTTATCTCACTGTTTCTGACCACGCCACGAACTCATCATATCTTGCAGGTTATTCGCTCATTCCCACCCTGTCTTTCGACGAAGACATCCACGGCCATCTAATCCCACACCTATACGACACCCCCAGCACCCGTTCCGTGTCTCCAGACGATGTCGAGTCCGTTCAATGCATAGGTCACAGCCATTTACTATTTTCTTCCTTTTTTGTTGTTGTTCTTTTCATTGTATTCGATAAAGACTGAATATTACTTATTTTCCATCTACTTTACATGTGTGCTTGTGCGTGATAGAGTGAGCCCGCAATATTCATGTGTTCAGCCACGTTAAGCGCCGAGGACTTTGAGATTTCGAGTTCGTAAGGTGGCGTGGGAACTCCACCCAATAAGGCTCTCCTATTGTTCTCACTTTAGACTTCGATCATTTCCACCACATCCTCCTCACCTCGTCTCCATGTGTGCATCCGTCCTCACCTCATCTTCCAGTGTAAAACAAGACCCGACAACGCAAGTCTCGACAATCCGGCAAAAGAAGACCATTTGGACGCGCTGCACTCGGGACCAGGAGACATGGTGGATGAAGGTTAGGACTACTCGATCAATTTTGGTCCAGTACACTTTCCTTCCTTCGAGAGGCGAGGCCCGATTTCGGGTTCCGTTGTCTTGTGTGTACGGGATCGTACATCAAAGAGGCCAGTGGGATGGTATTCCCACTCGGAACGCTAAGTGATATTCAGTTCGTCCAGTTCGAACGCTCGCTGACATATTAGATCGGTCTCGCCGGAAAGAAGAGCTAGGCACGGAGGCTGCAGCCGGTCTGTTGCAGTACTAACTGCTCAGGCAGCCGTAGCACTGCAGCTGACCTCTTTTTTCACGAAGGCCGTTTACTTTTATCAGTCTTCATCTTTCTGTTTATGTCTATCACTTCACTGCGCTGAATCATTTGTACTTCACAGGGTTACTCTGCTCTTATTTTTTCAGGACTACGGCTCATGCGCCTTCTATTTTCATTCGTAAGTCCATGCTCACCTACTCCATCCTTTCGAGTCGCTAACTCCTTTTCATTTCCAGTATCAGCTGTATGGCCGCAGTCTCATTCAACTTTTATAATGTATCTCTTTACCATGTAACTCTCAGCGACGTCGTGCCATTCCGACGTTCGCTTGATCAACAGCCGAGGGAGTACGAGTCTAGTCAGCCCTCTAGGCATCCCATGACAGACACTCGTCACTTCGCTCACGGCCACAGATTTACACATACCATGTATTTTTTACCGCATGAATTACACCATTTAACAGCTACAACTATGTGTGTGGCAACGTGAATTTGGCACAGAGCGCGCACCCTGCGCGATCGATGCAAATTCACTAAGTCCTCGCTCCCACGCACAAAGACCTTGCGAGGATTACAAGGGGGATTATCAAGCCAGCACCCGGTACCGACTAGCCGACTTGGACCCCCATTAACAGCATTATTTGATTTAACTAGTGTACAAGTCGCTCGAAGACTTTCTGTTACAAAGGTACGAGTTTCTGAAACGCCGACTTTGCCTATCTGACGCCAACATAGCAGAGAGCACTTGTACGAGTTGGCGTTGGCTAGCCGACTTGACACGCCAACGGTAGCCAACATGACGCCGACGTCTCTGTACACTGGACGCCGACCTGGGACCAGCCAGCCAACATAACCTCAGTCGCGACGCCGACCTCATAAGCAGGACGCCAACATAACCCTAGTCCGGCGCCAACATAGAACCAGCTACCGAACGTGAGGTCGGCAGTGACGCCAACATAACCCTAGAAGCAACGCCAACATAGCACAGACCTCGCCAACATGGCTGAGAAGCGGCGCCGACCTTGCTAACCCTAAATGCCGACCAAAGGCCAACTAGCTAACGAAACCCTAGAAGCGGCGCCGACCTCACTAAGCAGGTGGCCAACATAACCCTAGACGCAACGCCAACATCACTAACGCCGAGGACTTAAGACGCCAACAACCTCACTGACTGTGCCGACTCTGCCCCAATGCCGCGCCAACCTGTGGTTCTCCCCAAGGTTAGATGCCGACTTCAGGCTTTGCACACCTATACTCATTCGTTCTTATGATAGAGCCAACGCCTGCGCCACCAGTCTATCGGCTTCCTGATAAAGCAATTCGCGAGAAGCGTCAGGTACATCCCCGCCCTTCGCTGTCAAAATATGGCCAAAGTTATCAAGCCACCAGCTTACGAATTCGAAGGAAGCGCATTTCTCCTTCTTTCACCACAACCACCACCATCTCCTCCAACGCGTCCACCATCCCCCACGCACAGTAAGTCCTTATATGCGCTTCGTGAACGCGTCTGTTAGTACCCGTATGGGAAAGACAACGCGTTTGAGGCTTGGCGGCGCAATTTTGCGTTCACAAGTCCTCTTTATTTCCTTCCTTTTGTCT
>ML170199.1:0-26668 GCA_004355085.1 Rickenella mellea
GAAATTACTATCTAAGGAAAGCCTAACACGTTGTCCAGCCTCGAGGATGGACAAAGACTCTATATGCGGAATATCCGTAACCCGACCCTTACATTCGCCCTCCAAGGTTTACCCATTTATTTGTAAACCTTAGAAAAACCTAGGGTTAAGGATGGACGCATTTGGACTTCCTGAACCTTCTTCTCGTTCAACGTCCTCTCGTCACCATCGCTCGTCATCCCTTCGTAGGATAACTTTCGCTCGACTTTCAAATCCATGTAACTAGCAACATTTGACAATGCCAGTCTCAAGATTCTCATCGATCCTCTCATGTCTGACTTCTCAAGTCCGAATTTGCGGTGTGAACCACCGCAACGTTTCAGTTTCTCAGCATGACGCGAAGATCTCATCACTACGGACACGGACTTCATACCGTTTGGTGCTTCATCAGGGCTCTTGAAACAGTCCACACCTGTGTACTCCAGAGCGGGATCGACCAATATCCCCTCAGTTCGCTTTGCCGCGCCTTTTATTTTCAGCTCGGTGAGATTTCTTTTCTCGTTGCGTTCAGGATTTCTGACATAGACATCCACTGCTTTTATGTCTGACAGATTATCGCTGAAGAAATCACTGTGCACTCCCGCGCGACATCCATGGTCGACACCTTTGTCAACAGCAAGAATGCTCTGCTTCTGTATCGCGGCCTCGTCAGCCTTCAAATCTACTGGCGCTGGCACGATCGCCCCATCGCAATTGCCTGCGCCGACTTTCATCGTTAATCTCAATCCATCAAAGGAGACTTCCGCAATGGAACTAACGCGGTTGATGGCTCCATGGGTGGACTTTGGCATGGTCCGCGGAGTTGTCGGTTGTACGTTCTCATTATCGCGGTATGTCTCCATGATACACCTATTTTGCAACACAATTTGCTGCATCTTATTCATATCTTTCTCATCTGTCTCAACAAGCTGGATTGCATCTAGTGCCATGCCGACATCACTTCGCAATGCAATGTCAACGTCAATCCGCCATGCTTCAATGCGCGCAATCTGCTCTCGCACTTCCAATTCAAGATTCAAGAAGATCTCGTCATCACTCACCCTTGGTGACTCGACGATATTATGCAACGACTTTCGCTCATCATCAAAGATATCTCCACGACGGACAATCTCTGCGTCTCCTACGCTGAGATTTCCCATGTTTGATATCATCATTGCATTCAATGTAAGTACTTCACCAGGGCAATCACGACTTCGGTGGCCACGTATTTCGCAGATAAAACAGCGTCCTTCTGCACGAAGACGATCGAGTTCATCCCGACTTCTATAATGCCTTCGGGCTTTCGCTTCAACATTGCGGTTAGCAGACGCAATCAATGGCTGATATTCGTCGTCATCAACATCCGCATCGCTTGTAGGCGACCCTGCATCATCACCGTCATCTGACGAGTCGATTCTCATAGCACCAATTTGCACGAACATATTTTCGGTGCACTCACGGCTCCTATGGCCACGCTTCGCACAGGTAAAGCATCTGCCTTCTGCACGTAGCCGAGCTAATTCATCTTTAGTCCAATTTCTACGCCGCGCATCAAAGCCCACGCCGGCTCTTGCTTCTTGGGACTTGGTATGATTTTCGGCACTGTCACGATGGAACTCAAAATCATCGGTTGCATCCTGTGCGCTCAAGGACGTTGAGTCCTGAGTATCGCTAGGTTCATCCGAATCTTTGCAGTTCTCTGGACAATCTCGACTGCGGTGACCTCGCACCTTGCAGGTAAAACACCTGCCTTCTGATTTCAATTTCTCCAAATCTATTTCAGATTCATTCTCTCGCCCTCCAGACGAGTTAGACATTTCATCCGCAAAGTCATTTACAAAGCTTCCCTCGTTGCTACTGTGGGTGGACTGAGGCGGCTCTGAATCAACCTCGCTGCTGGATGGATCATCACTACTCTGACTTTGGATATCCTCTCCACGTCGGCTACTCTTCTCGTACGCATGGGCCTTCTGGCGCCTCTCAATGCACGTTGCGCGCGCTACGAGGTCATCAAGACAGCTCTTATCCGTGTCGAGGTCTTCGCCTATGAGTTCTATCCGAATGCGTGGACGCAATCCGTACCAGAATAACTCTCGCAACTGACGCTCTTTCACGTCTGGAAATCGCATCGCTAGCTTTTGGAGTTCACGAACAAAGTCGCGCACGTCACCCTTTCCTTGCGAAGCCGCCATTAATTTCTCTCGCAAGCGGTGCTTAATGTCTGGCGGAAAGCAATACGTGAACAACTCATCGTAAAGCTTCTCCATGTTCCACTCCGAACTTGTCGGGGCCACGTGTGTCATGAAGAACGTCCTCGCTTGTCCAGACATAAAAGTCACAACTATCTGGATCATCAGCTGATCATCCAACCCGTTTAATTCACGCCAGGTGTCAACCTCGTACTTCCAGTGGTCGAACGCCTCTAGCTCTGGCTTCCCGTCCCAAACACAGGGCGGTTTCAGGTCTATCCCCTTCATGGCTTGTCGCATGCGTTTCGCGGCCTTCCTCTCCTTTTTCTTGGCCTGACGCTTCGCTTCCGGTGGTTCGTCATCGGACGACAAAGTCGTCTCCGCTTGTGATCCGAATTCACGGGATTGACTAGCACTAGCAAATCTCCATGGAGATCCACTGGATTTGTTCGTCTCGCCAACTGACACCGCAAACAATTGGATAGTCAATGCTTCTGGCTGTCCTTGGCCTTCAATTTCTGCTCCATTGTTCTCGTAGGTGGAACCGACGGACTCTTCGCTTGAGTCCAATTTACTTAAAATATCTTCCAAGATGTTCAACCCAAAATTTGGAAGATCTGGCAAGACTGGTGCATCGTTAACGACACTACCATTAAGCAGCGCACTCGAGATCTCTTTAATCATCATTTTATTCTTGAACCGTTCGTCGTTCTTTACAAATAATGTGCTCCTTCCGTCGAGCAATTTAAACTCGCCCTCCAGATAACTCGGAGCAGGCGCCGACACCACTTCGATTGCACTCTCTGGCGAACAGCTATCGGGTGTCTTCGAAACTACCAACCCGACGACTGAACGAACGGGTGTCTGGTCAAAAGTCGGTGAAGTGCACAGTCCGTCGGCACTTACAGGTACTGCGTTCACGTTGGAGTTCATGGCAGAACCCTCAACCATAACCGACCACCGCGCAGGTAATTTAAGTACTACTTCCTCTACTTCTGGTGCGTTAACCGCCAATGCGGCACGCCCTCCAGCTTCGAGAGACTCTGGTTCTGACGGCTGTACAGCTCCATCAAGGTCCAGGTCAAACCCAAGCGAAGGAGACGCCGAAGCATCACATCCAACCGCCATGACTTCATCCGGAGCGTCTACCGAAGCGACAAGCTCAACGGACCCGAAGTCCTCCTCATCCAGGACTTCCACCGAAGTGGTGTGTCGACCGGACGAGGGCATGTCCGAGATGCGCGAGCAATCATCCGACAAAGAAGTCCAATACAAAGACTTGCTCACCAACACGAGCTTCTTCGACATCGCACTATCCAATCCGGTGTCCCGCGATACCACACAAGCCACACCGCCTTCAACCGCGGCCGCCTCCTCGACCTGCAAAAGGTGTCGATTCCGGGAGGTCCGGGTTAGATTACGTACAATCTCGCCGTCGAGCCGCGCCACATCGTCAGCGCGCCCTCCCGACGAAACAAAGGAAGAGTCAAGATCACGTACCGGATACCGTCCAAACGGTTCCGAGAAAGAGTCCTCGACATCGATGCTGCAGCCAGTGTCCATCGATACGTTGAAGGACACGCCGAATGTGGCCGCCATCTCATCGAGCATGTCGTGCAGGAGAGAGGTCCACAGGTGCAGCGGTAACGAGCTAGTGACGCGAATAGCCGGCATAGTCACTGTAGCGTAGTTTGGATACGAAAAAATTCTGTAGATATTGTTATCTCGGTAGATAGCAGTCGGGTGATCAGTCCGACGGCGCACAACAAAGACGATTGAAACACTCAAAAAATGTGAGGTAGCGGACTTTACTCGAGTAGCCGAAGGTTGCCGAGTATAGAAGCGCTACACACGAGAGAGGTAAAGGAGCTTTTAGAGCTTACTTGCACGAACGAGAATGAGTGGGTAAGATCGTAGTTGCTCGAAAACCCGTCCCCCTCCTACAGAGCGGGACCTACTCTACTTATAGGTACTAGAACAAAGGATATAATGACACAGGAAATTACTATCTAAGGAAAGCCTAACACGTTGTCCAGCCTCGAGGATGGACAAAGACTCTATATGCGGAATATCCGTAACCCGACCCTTACACAGGTGACGGTGGCATTTGAAGTTAGTGGGGATGAGCAGAACTGGAAGTTGGAGTTGACGATCTCTAACTTCATTCGACGAAGGAGGTTCGTATTGCGGTTCGAAGCGTGTTCCGGGAAGGGAAGAAACACGCGGAGGTTCCAGGGATATTCAACGATAACGAACGTCTCGGAGTACTGTAGGCTCTTCTCTCGCAATTGGCCTATCTGTAGGGATCGCCATGGAGCGGGAAACGCAAAGCGTACTCTCCCCGACCCTGTCGCCCTATCGACCATCCACTCGCTCGCCGCTTCTCCATCTTCAGCGCGCGGCTGGTGGTGTTCGTAGTTCACGTCCATTGGCAATCTGGATTCCACTCGCGTCCTCCAACACAAACGCCAGCTTCCGCAGCTGACGACGTCCTTCGAACGCCCCAATCAATCATAGCCTTCGCGCCA
Source organism: Rickenella mellea (assembly GCA_004355085.1). NCBI lineage: Eukaryota > Fungi > Basidiomycota > Agaricomycetes > Hymenochaetales > Rickenellaceae > Rickenella > Rickenella mellea. The sequence continues at coordinate 4,736 of ML170199.1, forward strand.
GTATCGGCGTCCCCATCTCTACATTATCTCCACCCGTATGAGTTTGCGCGACGAAATACTTCGCAAACTCAAATGTGATGCTGGCGGTACTAGCGGTATGACGGCGCCACGGACAAGGCGGCTCTGCGTCGCGCGACTTCAAAAAATGAGACGAATAGCGCCCGGCTGTGCACCTCCGCAGCATCGGCTTATTGGAAAATGGTACTGAGGAACTTTGAATGTCTGAAGAAGAAGAATGGAGATTTTGTGGCGAAGGGAAAGGCGATGGTGGATGCGCCGATTGAGGCAAGCAAAACTGGAGGCGGCATGCCAAGGTGGTCTGTAAGGATCGACGTTGATATTAGATACGATACAAAGGAGAGATTGGGTATGTGAAAATACGAAAACGTACCAAGCTTGACATTTAGTCCGTCGACATCAACTCTTCCGTTCTCCCAGTCGACAACTCGCCGCCTTCAACTCCGCCTCTGTTCCGTTTCTAACCATCATACGCGATCCACCATCCCTCGCGCTCGACCATGTCCTCGAACCAATGCACCTTTCTAGCACAGCACCATTCACCCTTGCAGCATCTATCAGGATTCTCGCATCCGTCTCCTTCCTAATTCAACATCGGCGGCTTCCGCTCCTTCGTCCACGCCGCCCGTCCATACGGCCAACTCATATATGCATATCCCCGTCCACTATCCACCACCGTCGCCGTCACCTTCCGACCACCCTCTATCTTCAGACGTGGTCGTGGTCGTGGCCTCTGCAGCGGGTGGAGGCATAATCCTAAGCTGCGTTTGTTTCCGGGGTCGGCTCTGGAGTTTGAAAGAGTAGGCGATGGTCGGTTAGGTATGACTTATGCGATGCTGTGTGATACGAAATGTGGGATGAATCGTTTAAATAGCACCACAATGATTGAAAGTGTGAACGATTCAGTGATATGGTGCATCTGCTGCGCTCTCCGTCAGGATTCCAGACGGGATCGATATAGATGATTCTGGTCCCGTTGAAAGATGGATACGGATGGTATCGCATTCAGCAGTTCCCAAGTTTGGAGACCGTGGACAAATCTTGCGGTAGCTGCTACACGATAGCATTCTAGAGACGGTCCTTGTTAGCCGCTGGAAATGACAGCGTCACACAGAAAAGAAGCTCACTGTACCGAGAAATCGCTTTATAAACAATGCAATCACTGATATCGAAATCCCAACCCGACAATGTCTTTTGCGGAGGTTGTGCCAACAATGCCAGATTCGGCGCCAAAAAGTCCGTCCATACAAGGCTATCTGTGCCGACAATGTTCAAGCCGTATCTCCGCGTTATTGTGCTTCAGGATGTCTTGAAGCCCGTAAAAGCGTTTGACTCGGTGAACGAGTGTATTTGCGGAACGGTATTCTGCTTCCGTGACCGTTCCGTTAAAATTCTTTGAACGTAAATGAGCCAACATACCCAAGCACCGCGTTCGCCGATGCCATTCACGTCATCCTCCTTAGTTGCATGGGCGTCCATTCGTCTACCCCAAGTCTCCGTGTGCCCTCCACGAACTGTGTTGCTAGGTAAAACCTGGCCGATACGGCGAAGAGCGCCTCGTCGTGGAGTCTTGAAGGGTTCGTGGAGCGAACCACGGGGACCACTAGCCAGCACAATGGAGCCAACAAGAAGTCATTACGACCCATCTCCACTTGTTCCGAGCTCGGTCTGGCTTCTCCGAGAGTCGAGACCAAGCAGCGTTATGACGAGTTGGTGTTGCTCCTTCTTCTGAACGTTGTTGTACGAAGTTCTTCCGCATGGCACATTATTAAGTACGAAGAGTGAAATCCAACGAATAAATGTAGTTTCTTACCAAAGACTTGTACCGCAATTCATATCGCTGCTGAAGTCGGGGTGTCATGCTAGATGATGATGAGGAGGTAAAGTCGCCAAGTCAGCACCAATTTAGGCGATTTCCATGTATGGACGGTTACGTATCACGATCAATCTCTCGAAAACTCAAAGAAATCACAATATATTGAAAGGTGATCTGTATGTTCATATGCGGTCTACCATATAAGTTTAAGAGTGAGGGTGGTTCTCGTAGATGCGTATTGACATGATGGTACTACCAGTGACGGAGCTAAAGAGGCACCAAACGCCGCACCTCTCAACCCAGAAATGAAATGTTCGCATTGAGAGGATTTTAAATGCTTACCTTGCCATTCCTGCCACTAGCTACAACGCGACTACCACTGACCCGTCACCAAGAACATAGATCTGATCATCAAGGTCGCTCGGGGGACACCATGCGACCATGCGCCAATGGCGGACACGGACTCCGGGTGTGTGACCCGCAGCAGCTAAAGAACATACGGCGAAAAATTAATTAGCCATGGGCGCCGAAAGAGGGGCAGGTTATCGGAATAAAACGCAAACATATCACGAAACAGACGCCACGGCCCCATCCGGTCCTTTACAGAATTTGAGGTCAAATCCATGCGCGAGCCGCCGAGTCGATAATAGATATTGAAATTCCGGTATGTCGCATCTAACATTAGATGAATACAAGGATGCTGTGACTGCGGCACGGGGACATAACATACGAGCATGTCAGTGTCCCTCATTAAGATAACAGGGAGTTCGCTTCCTCACCGACTTCGAGGAGGGCAGAACGCGTAGAACGCCATACACGGTCTGTTTCGAACAGTGAAAGAGACGCTCTCTGTAATTAGGTCAATGAAACCACACTGCAAATGATCACGAGCCTCCAACTTACGTTGTGCTTCGAAAACTCATCATTCGTGTTCATAGAACCGCAGCTCGAACTCCGCTGTTTCAGAAACGGCGTAATGGCCGTACTAGTAGGCATCCAAGTCTGCTCGTGATTGACGATTCGTCTTGGCCACGGACGACGCCCATATACGCATCAACAATTTGAACATCGAAGTTGTGGTGCATTGGACGTTCTCGCCTGTAAATGTGTGCGAGATACACCTCATGAGCAGATTCCTTATCAACAATCAGGCAAAGATACGTACGGTGAGCGGCTGGTGAACCCTTGATGTTTCAGTGTTCGATAACCTTTAACCGACGGAAAAAATCGTGGATTGCTTCGACCACTCATCCCAAGATACGGTGCCAATATCGTTGAAGGCCGTCCACCTGGAGGTCTTGTTGGATTGTCAAGCCAAGTCTACACAAACGAGTGTCGGTGCGATGATCAGTGTAGGTCCAGAGAAGCAGTTCATACAGAACTTACATGGCAAAGCGGTCTCCTCGTTTGGACGTGTCTGGACCTAACCCCTTCCATCGATCCATTGGAATTTCCGGATCTGCAGGAAGCTTCCGCCGGAGCTTCTCGTGCTTCTTGCGAAGGATAAAGTTAGCCCCTATCGTGCATTCTAAAGTTCGGTATGAAAAGCGCCAGTGCATGACGTTCACATAATTACACCTCGAATTTCAAAAACTGAATAGGCAGTGTGAGGGTGAAATCGCCAAACTTGCCCACGCTCGTGACCTGTAAGAACACTCACATTCCAGCGATCGAATGATCTAAGCGTTCGTGGTTGTTCGCTTGGTTGTTCATCTTTATGATGTTGCAGAAATTTGTTGGTCATATGACTCGAACTGAAGCGACATCAAGGATGTGAAGGCGGATGCAAATTTTAACCGCGATGTGTGGACGGATACGCAAAGCTAACCGTGGCATCCAAGAGGACCGGGTGATGTTATGGGGTCCTGACTCAGCTGAAAGTGGCCCGCTGACTTTGAATGGCCCGCTGACTTTGAAATCACCACACTGTTCTCTCGTCAAACAACCGTTCATTAGCGAGCGAGTCAAACATCTGAAAGCACCTCACTACGCACACCCGACATGATAATCAACTGTAATTCGAGCCTCAATTCTTGTACGAGCATCAAACACTGCTGGACTTCGGCAGCGGTGTCAAAATTTCCAGGACGAAGGCAGAATGTGCTACTAGTGTCGTTCACCGAGCGCGATGGTCAGCAGTCGCAAAGTGAATTGATTTAGACAATTTCGGTCGGACGTCCGCTTTTCACGCTGAAGATTGGTTGAGCCGGAGAGCTAGAGTCTCAATTTGAATGTCGGAGGAGGTAGAAGAGCGGCACATGGTGAAGGGAGCGGGTAAAATCGGGGTCCTGATGGGGTCCTGTGAGATACTTGCAAGTTCGTATGGGTCAAATTCGAAAATAGCGCCTAGTCCCAGGAACCATGATCCCCCGACCACGGACCCACTCCAACACAGATACAGATAACATATCCCATATGCGAAGATAAGAAGCCTGACCTTCTTTGCGTCCCACTTCCCCCCACCGTCGACCTCCTCTTCAAGTCAAGCCATGGAGAAAGAAGACAGGCATGACAACACTTCCACGGGAACTCCCCCTAATTACGACCACGAAAAGGCCGAATATCAAGATGACGGTGTCGTTCGAGGTGATAAAGCGGTCAGTTCGAAATTTTTATTCGTTTTCTTCACCAAGCTGATGACTTCAAGGGAGCAAATGTTGTCGTCATGGGTGGTCTCGATGCCCGATCACCGGAGGGTGTTGTGAAGAGGAGACTCAAAGCGCGTCACATCAGTATGGTGAGTTGGTCGCGTGTACCTAATTCACCTTCGAACTCTGATCGTCGTCTTAGATTGCTATTGGAGGTACTATTGGAACAGGTCTTTTCGTCGGCTCTGGTGAAGCACTTCACAATGGCGGACCTGTTGGTCTTTTACTTGGGTACTGTATCATGGGGGCCGTCGTTTACTCCATGATGGTTGCCCTTGGCGAAATGGCCACCCTTTTCCCCGTCTCCGGGTCATTCGTTCGTGCCACTTTTCTTTTCTCGACTATTCACGTGCTGAGGCAATTCATAATGCAGACGCACTACGCAAGTAGATGGCTTGATCCGGCTCTCGGATTCGCTGTTGGCTACAACTACTGGTACTCCTACGCGATCACACTGCCCACTGAAATCACTGCTGCTGCCATCGTCATTTCGTATTGGGATCAGACCACTACACCAGCAGCGTGGATTTCGATCTTCTTATTCGTCATCATCTTCATCAATCTGTGCGCCAGTTCCTCAGCCCCTATTTTGGTTTTCGTCACTCTGATCTTTTTCTTGAAGCTGTGGGGTTCGGTACTATGGTGAAGCAGAGTTCTGGTTCTCGCTGATCAAAGTGACAACAGTACGTCCATTGAAAGTTTCTTACTATTCGCAGTTGATCGATTGACTTCCTGTCATCAGATCGTCGGCCTCATCATCCTAGGTATTATTCTCGACCTTGGTGGAGGACCGAGTCATGATCGCATTGGTTTCCGCTACTGGAAGAACCCTGGCGCGTTTAATCAACTCAACGGGATTCCAGGCGCCAAGGGCCGTTTCCTCGCTTTCTGGGCAACCTTCATCAACGCGGCCTTCTCCTTCCTTGGTACCGAGATCGTCGCCCTCGCCGCAGCGGAAGCCGAGAACCCACGTCGCAACGTTCCAAAAGCGATCCGTCGTGTCTTCTACCGTATCCTTCTCTTCTACATCGGAGGTGTCATCGTGATCGGATGGCTGGTCGCGTACAACGATCCCCGTCTTCTCGGAGGAACTGGCACCGCCTCCTCCTCTCCGTTCGTCATTGCCATCAAGAACGCGAATATCAAAGCGCTGCCTTCCATCGTTAATTCGGTCATTTTGGTTTCGGCCTTCTCAGCTGGTAATTCCGATCTGTACGCATCGTCGCGTACTTTGTATGGTCTCGCTGTCATTGGTCAGGCGCCGCGATTCATTCGCAAGTGCACGAAAGGAGGTTTACCCATTTGGGCCGTACTTATCACTGGTCAGTCTTTCTACTCGATACTTTCAACAATGCGGTGTTTACTCCCCATCCTCTTTCAGCGTGCGCCGGTCCCCTCGCGTACCTTAACGTCTCCAACAATGGTGCTACCGTATTCAACTGGTTCGTGAACATCACGTCCATCACGGGTCTGATCACCTGGGACATTATCCTCATCACCTACGCACGCTTCTACGCCGGCCTCAAGCACCGTGGCATTGATCGCAACACCTTACCGTACAAAGCTCCATTCCAGCCCTACGCGACGTACTTCGGCATCTTCTTCGTCACGACCGTCACTTTCTTCAACGGATTCCAGGTCTTCCTCAAAGGCAACTGGAGTGTCAACACCTTCATCACTGCGTATATCTGCCTGCCGATCTTTGCGGTCTTCTATATTGGATACAAAGTTATCGCGCGCCCCAAGTTCGTCCGCATTCAAGATATGGACTTCGATACTGGTCGTCGCGAACTCGACGAGAGTGAGTCTTTTAATTGCCTTTGCTTTTTCCCTGTCATTTAATCTCGTTTAATTTGCAGTGAACGAGGAAGAATCGGCGAAATATGTTGCGCCTACCAGTATCCCAGCGAAGATTTGGGACTGGCTCAGTGAGTTCTCGTCTGTCTGTTCGTTCCAATCCCGTGTGCTCATCTTCCGCTCCTACAGTGTAAAATTTCGAGGGTCCATGATCAGGGAGTATTAGTTCCGCATGCATGATGATGACTCTTGTAATGAAATTTCATTCTTCTGCGATCTATCTCGTGCAGTCGAGAGTTTGGTAGTTGGGTAATAATTTGATATCATTTTCCAAATGTTGATGGAATGTATGGACGCATCAACAAACCGCACAACCGTTGAGTCTAAGGCGTTCAGATCCTACTCCGTAGTTCAAATGGTGTCAAATTTCAATGTGTTGGTCGACATTACTCCAACACGCGATAGTTTCTCGAAGGGTAATTATGGGAAATTGCCAACTACTAACGACGGAAGGAGATCTGGTTACGTAATGGTTGAGTCTCGAGACTTTCAATTCAACTTCAACGTGAGTTCCGTGACATTATCGTTGTCGGTCGCACGACTTGGCCTCCCGACTTCTGTCCTTTCTTCAGAAAATTCGAATGCCTAAAACACCATGTGAGGTCGGATTGCTCACCCCAGTCTTTCCATTTGACAGCTTCGGCGCCTGCAACGTACTAACAACCAGGAACAAATGACTTTTCGGGCAAACGAACCTTTCTTTCAGCAGCCCATCGACGCAGTCCATCGGTGGAAAGCCGCAGTATGGCTCGACGGCCTGAAGACCTCGAATCGTATCCGCTAACTGTGGATACCTTCGATGACGATTCTGAACAAAACCTTCCTCCTTATTCTCGTGATGCGCGTGACTATGAACCATTCAAACATCCCAATCTTACTGGTTATCGTGCTCTGGTTTTGACGCTCACATTTGCCTTCGGAATACCAAAAGCTATTTTGATGTACAAAAATAAAAGCCAATCCGGTTCAGGAGTCGCGACCTCGTTGGACTTGGTATTCGGTGTTGCTTGCGTCACCACGTGCGTTCGACTCATTTCTACGTGCACGTCGCTGCTTCATAACTCACTTTGTGTCTAATTTCATCAATCTTCTTTTTAAACAGACTGTATTGGGTTGGTCTGTATGAAGAGAGCCATCCGCCATGGATGCGTCGTTGGCTATTCAACTCGAACGAGTCAGGTTAGAAATACTGCACATCTCTGAGTCTACCCCGATTTCTGCTGATTCGGGAATCATTCCAACGTCAGCGATTCAAAGGAACACAGAAGAATGGCACCACCCTCGTCTCACAGGCTACCGAATTATCATTCTCGTCCTCACGGTAATATTTGGAATCTGGAAGGCCGCCTTAATGTACATGGGCCAAAACATCGCTCCCAACATGTTAGATTGGGAGTTCGGGGTCGTTTGTATTACCGGGTACGCTCGTTTACTTACTGGTCCCTCATGGGATAATCTCAATTTTCCCCGAGACGGTTAGGCTATTTTGGTTGGGATGGTATGAAAAGAGCCACCCAGCATGGATGGGTTGGATTTTCGCCGAAAATTACTATACAGGTACTCGAGCACCAATTCGGCTTTTTGGATCTGCGCGGTGACTCATCTTCGCCCTCCTCAGCGCCTTGGCAAGCAGAGGCTATACATTGGAAGCATCCCCAACTTACCGGATACCGCATGCTCGTTATCATGGTCACGTCCAGCTTTGGTATGTCAAAGGCGGTGCTTGCGTTGAAAGGTAAATCTGTAGCAGCGACCTCCTTAGATTTAGTTCTTGGGGTGTTCTGGACTTCCACGTATGTTCAATTTTAGCACCTGGTCTATTTGCGGTCTAAAACTTAATGATGTTGATGGGACAGGCTATATTGGCTTGGTTTATATCAGAACAATTGTCCGGCGTCATGGCGGTGGTTTTTCATGGACGGATATTTTGGTCGACTTTCGGCGGCGACTTTAGCGGTCTTCAGCGCGCTTTCGGCCACACTTTTATTGATCGTCACCGCACTTAGTATGATTCCTGCTGTAAGGTTTTACTACGAACTTATTGTTTCTTCCAGTATCTCTGGTGCCTGTCATACTTCCCACCTACGCTATCGCGTATTTTTACCTGGAGTCGTCACAACGCTTGCCCGGCCCACTGAACATTTTTCTGGGCTTTTTAATTTTCTATGCATTTTTGATGATTTTACTTATGGGCTGTATGGTCGTCATGGGTTTCTTCGGGGCATTGTTTGGCCTCTTTTGGGGCATCGCATTTATTGTCTCCTTCGTGAAACCGCACTTTCAGCGTCTCGGTGTTGTTGCAAGCAGAGTTGGGCTCGAAAACGATCTTGCGTAACATAAACGGTTAGCACACCGTCTAATTCAACGCTGCACATATTAATGAATATTAGTGTAGGATATGTATCCCACTCCTGTGCTTGGCTCAGTGTAGGTGTCTTCGGCACGTCTACCTGGGCATGATTCTTGAAGAAACGTCCTACTGAGACCTCACCAGTCAAACCCCTTTGTCCGTCCCTCGAGCAGAGAGGCAGAAATGATACTATAATGACCGCAGTGTGGTTGGCATCCTTCAATTCCAATCGCTCACATCTACGGTTAAAACTTCAAAGGCACAAAAAATTCATCAGTCAATGCGCTCGTCGATACCTAGTCGCCTTATACATTCTGTACACATGACAGTCAATGAAGTCATTTGACGCTTCCAAACAATACACCGCTTCTCCCCGCGCTTCTCCCTCTCATACCAATCCCGTTGTCTCCGCACAATACACATCGGTGGCCACCAGACCTCAGAACCAACGTAACGGGTCATATGACTAGACAATTGAATCCACCTTCGTCGGGATCAACTAACGAGCTTCCACAATTTCACCTCCTGACATGGCCACATAAATTTCGAATTTACTTAGATTCGACCAGTTTTGCCTGGAATGTCCGCGTTTCTTGATAGGGGCAACTTTATTGATCCGAATTCGATATACGGCACTTCTTTCTTGATGCCTTTCGACGCAGAAAAGGTATTCGGATACCCCCCCACGAGATTCGGACGCCCTGTCGTATCGCCTGGAAGCAAAGGTGATCTTAATGCCCAACACCTTGAATTCGAAGGACAAGGCATCGCGATAAACAGTGATAGTCCCACACTTTTGTCACCGGAGGATGAAGCGACCGGACGTCGCCAACGCCACGAGCCGTCGGCACCAACATCGTGCTCAAGTACTAGTCTCGATCGACCGTTCGATAATGGATGTGAGAGGGATAAATGTAGGGGCTATAAATTGCCGGTTCTTCATGAACATTTGAACGTCAAACATGGTAAGGATATACCTTGACATCACTCCATTCGGACACCGTGGATTCACAACTGATAGTTGCTTGGTAAAAGCGAGGAATCTCAGCACTGCCTGACGTTCCACTAGCAATAGTGCGTGAAGACGACCAAGCCTGTCTTCTGTTTCGTCGAATGTGTTTGTAAAATGACCGAGCAACGAATATGGCGGAGATCGCCAACAAGATTCCGATAATAACTAAAAATATGCAGTTGATTCTGCGTGATCATAACACATCTGCTTGATCGAAATCACGAACCGATGTGGAGCATGCCTGAATTATGCGTACGTGCCGTTTTTCATGCAACTATAAAATCGTAATTATGATGGAGCACTTACGGTCCTGACCTGGAGTCCACAGGTCACTGTTGTTGGCCCATATACTGGAGGCTGTTGCTATAGCAGCAGAATTTACCGTTGACCCGACCAGGCGTTCCTTGAATGAGGAGGCAGGATCACCGAAAGGACTTAAAGGAGCAACATCGCTTGGAATGGTTGCACGTGTGCGCGGAGGCGTGTACTGGGGAGACATTGTGTTGCTATCGGTGGACCGACTCGTATCCCACAGTTTTATGCAGAGGGTTTGAGTCGTACCAGTGTTGGTCGCGCTTTCGCCAACGCCGCCACACCCCCTACACGTTGCAAGGTCGCCGACGGTTAGGCGCCAAGGATGAAGTTAGTCCCACCACAACCGAGTGTCATTAGGATGGCTGAATATTAATGCCCGATTGGAATAAATGGAAAACCCATCGCCTATTTCATCTTGCAACATGCTGAAATAGCCAAGGAGTCTGATTTCGCTTGAGTACGTCCCGTTGCTATTGAATCTCGGCTTACCACGGTCAGTAACCAAAACCAGCAGACTGAATGACCGAAAGGCGAAAGCAGGATATGGGAAGAAAGCGCCACCGAGGAGTGCTATGCTGAAAAGATGGATTCATACCGGGACCGACCTAGGCATTTCACGTATATATGCAAGCCAATGGGAACGCATCGATATCGGCTTTCCAAAATGCGAAATCGGATTTTGTAAACAATGGAGAAACATGTAGTTATCACTAAAGGTCGCTCAGCAATAATATATAATGGCGTTTACGTAGCATTCATTCGTAGCCTTCCCAAACCTCCCAGCGAACGCACATCAATGGTATCACGTAAAGGCGTGTTAAATGTTTCCTCGAGAGTCGGTTCCAAAGCGCAAGACATCCAATCCAATGATTAGCTCCTCACTTTCCATCTTTACCCTGTTGACTCGGCATTTTGACCAGAGTGGGACGCACAAAAACGATGCGGGCATCCGGCATTCGGACGAATGGTTCAGGAGTGACTTTGCGAGCTCGTTGGATTATTATCGAAACGGTAACGATCACGACGATCGCCAACAGTACCCCTATGGTAGCTAATATTCGCTCGTGAGTCTCTGAGTTTCATCTTTAGTATGAATCTGAATTGACGAACCGATATGGATACCACCTAATCTCATCTCAAAGTTAACTGGCATAACGCCGTTAGAAATCCATACTCACGATTCTGGTTTGACCATAAGCTGTCATAAGCGGACCCGCTAGCCTGGGATGCGATTTCCAGAGATGTCACACTGAAAGCCTCTTTCAGCGCCGAGGCACTGCCTGCGACAGAGCTCGGTGTGGCTGATGCGGTGATGGTGACGGTACCGCTCGGATCAGTAGCACGCGAGATTAGATGTCGAGGAGGCATATGTGATAAAGAGTTAAAGAGGTAAAATGACAAGGGGTGATGTCCTGATGACCCGAGCGCACTTTTAGCTGTGCTTTATACGCCATACTCTGAGTCATGGCACTTTCGCCGACGAGTTACTGTGGGGGTTGGTGGCGTCGCAACTCGCCGAACTGGACCGTTCAAGGCGATCAGTTTCAACGACGATATCAGTTGTCGCAGGCCGAATACCTCATTTCCTACCACGTCGGGCGGCTTTGAGAAGTACAAAATGTATTAGATTACACGTGATGGTAAAGCACCTATTTTATCTTACATGTTCTCCAAGGACCTCCAGCCTCGTCGGGCAGCTCGTCTTGAGTGGCCAAGATAGTAGGCCGGCGAGAAATTCATTATTAAACCCTATTCTAGTGGTGTAACGCGCGAGAAGGATGCGATTAAGAACATGCATAATTTTCATGCGGGGGGGGAGATTGAGACGTGCGGCTGGGTTTCGTTGAGATGAAGAACGAGGTTCATGAACTTCGGAATCATTTGGTGATGTCGCAGAGTGATAGATCTGTTTTCAACTCGAAGCCTTAACAGAGAGTGCAAATCAGACACCGGAATGGTGTACAACTATCATGGTTTAGGACGTACCACATCGTCATGTCCCTCGTCCAGACTCGGAAGTTGTTTCGGAAAGTCGACGTCCTGGGTCCATCCTTGCATTTCTCACCACCGGAACTTCGACGATACCAAACTCGACCATCGGCAGATCCAAATCGTGCTCCTCAAATGAAAACTCGCTCATACTCCGATCCGAATCATCCAATTCCACCATCTTCGCCTTTCCATACGGCGTCGAACGTGGTAGGGGGTGTGGAGATGGCATGGCGATCAGTACCGAAACCTTCATTGTTGTTGGTGACGTGTGAACTGGGGGTGAGTTTGAGTTGTGTGTATCATTTGCGAGACCCGCTTGGGGTCGAGAACGGTCTCGACTTCGGATATGAACCTCGGAGCGACCCTCGGCGCTGGAACGCGTCAGCAATCCGGCAGATACAGGCTGCCAAGCAGTTCGTCATTCTCTGAAACGTTCAAACCGGGAACAACGCACCACGATATCTTCCCACTTCCCGGACCGATTCATCATGGAATGATAGTCATGGTCCATGACGAACGCATCGTATATCATTGGCTTTTGCATTACTACACCCTCATTATTCCGATTCATGACCACGTAAGACCCATTACGCATAGCTTCGTCTATCTCGCGTCTTCGGCGACTTCGCGAGACGAACGCGCCTGAGAGCATCGCGATGGCGATGGCGAGGATGACTCCGAGAGTGGCTAAGATGTATCACTGAGGCCTGTGGTTTCATGTAGGATAGATTAGCGAACCTAGGAATATGTACACTTGGATGGATGTGAGCTTTTGCGCAGAAGGAGGACGGACGACAGGATACGCACGATACATGCTTGAAGTTCCCAATGGGCTCAAACCATTCGATACACCCGACGTCGCAGCAGGAGAAGCAGAGGCAAAAGTTACAACAGAAGGCGACGAAGGAGGAGTACCGGCCGTGTCTCTGACGACCAAACCACGAAGAATAGGCGGATCATTAACAATTTCGAGACGCCGCGAGTGTAGTGTAGTACGTATGAAAAACATGATGGGTCGTAAGAGAAGATGAAGCTAGTGAAGACGGGGAGAGCGGGCTGTGCTGGACGGGCAATTCGCCTTACACTTTTGTATGGACATCGTAGGGCAGCTTAGCCCGAGTTGCTGAATCATCGCGGATTAGTCGAGACCGACGCGTGACTTCCGGACTCGGTCGCGGGGGTAACACATCATTGCGTCATGGAGTATCGGTCTGAAGTAAGGAGCTCGGGCGAGGCAAAATATTCATTAGACTGTATCTACGGAGGTCAACATCCATCAAGATTCATTTCATCGTACAACCAACACCCATCTCGCAGACTAGGACTCGATACGTGACCACGACTCCCCACCACACCAGACAAAGGAACAACTTTGTTAACCCACGGAGGTATGAAAACGTATATTGTTAAGAGTGTGCGATGTAGGGAAAGACACAAGAGAGGGAGAGAGGTTTGGTTCGTGAACGAAAACGGAAGTAAACGTTAGGGAGGGAGGATGGGGAAGGTACAAGTAGGGATTGGACCGTGCAGCGTGCGACAGGAGACATGACTTTAGAGGACGATGCATTTGGAACTCTTGGGCTTCTTGCTCCGCTGAAGAAGGGCTGCGCGAGTGGCGTACTGGAACACCTCGCGCACACCTTCACCTGTCCTGGCCGAGCATTCGAGGTAGTGTTTCGCGTAGATCTTCTGCGCTACGGCCATGCCCTGGGTAGTCGATGTCAGCTTAAGGGATCATATCTGGTAAAAAAACCGGAAACGAACCTCTTCGGGGGTAACTGGCCGTTGTGACGTCTTTCTCAACTCCTCGATGGTCTTGGGGTCGCGCCTGAGATCCTTCTTGCAGCCGACGAGAATCACGGGAAGTCCGGCGCAGAAGTGGGTGACTTCCGAATGCCACTAAAAAGACGAGAGCAATTACGTCAGAGACACATGGTGTACAACATGGGGTGAAACTGACCTTCTCTTGGACGTTATCGAGCGAGTCGGGCGAGTCAATGGCGAAGCAGATGAGGATGACATGGGAGTCCGGGTAGGACAAGGGCCTCAGACGATCATAGTCCTCCTGGCCAGCTGTATCCCATAACGCCAACTCAACGTGTTTCCCGTCAACCTCAACATCAGCCACGTAGTTCTCGAACACCGTCGGCACATACACCTATCACACAATAAGCAACTCCTCACCATAGGAAGCAAGTACGGTCTAACCTCAGGGAAAGTGCCTTTCGAGAAAACGATCAAGAGACAGGTCTATCGTTCGAAGAGTCAGATTTGCCAAGTCACGCCATGATTATCCGACCACGAGCCCATGCTCCGAGGCAAAACACATACCTTTCCGCATGCACCGTCGCCGACGATGACGAGCTTTCTGCGAATTTCAGACATGGTATTTGGTGTACGGCGAGTAGAGGTGGGAGATGGTGTGGATGGGTTGTTGTGAAAGCTGAGATGTGGTTTTGTGGAAGGGCGATGATAGGCAAGAGCGGAGTTTCAAACAGGGGCTGTGTGTAATTCCGACCCCTTACCAACCTGCGACAGTATTCCCACGAGGTCTGTGCGTTGTCACACTTTTACTGTTTTCTATTATCCTTGCTAGTAACCCGCTTTTCCAATGGCCTTGGTTGTCCGACGAAGTGCTCGAATATCTTCATCTATACAAGTTACCCAAATACCATCTACTTCATCCACTACCACACTCGCCGAAGAAATTACGAAACCTCGGAAGCGTAAACGATCGACGCTCAGCATAGCAGACGAACCTGTGCTTGATGGCGTTGCCAGCGCCAGCAGTTCTTCAATTATATCCCCTGGCGTCCAGACAGCTGAAAAGCACATTGCTGTGAAGACGAGAAAAAGGAACCACGTCCGGCCTGTCACTGCTAGCCTAGAAGACTACCCGTCCAGGGCGGTGAATGATTGGAAGATCGGCGCTCACGTATCAGCCGCCGGCGGTGTCGAGAATGCCATACACAATGCCGCTGCTGTGGGGTGAGCGTTTGGTTTCACATGTCTCTTTCATGATGACTGACTGAGTCATATGTTATTTTTCAGCGCGAATGCGTTTGCTTTGTTTCTGAAATCTCAGCGGAAGTGGCTTTCTCCCGATGTGACGGATGAATCCGTGAAACTATTCAAGTCGCGGATGCAGGAATTCAATTATTCTCCGCGACATGTCCTGCCACACGGAAGCTATCTCATCAATCTGGGCAACCCCGATCTGTACGCTGCCTCATCGCTCGTCATCATTCCTTGAAAAAAAATAACTACTGACCACGAACGATATCAGTGAAAAACGCGAGAAATCGTTCGAATGCTTCTTAGACGACCTGCAGCGCTGCGAAAAGCTGGGGTTGATGTTGTACAACTTCCAGTCGGTCATCCTTACCATATCGTCCCGCCAATCCCTTATCTAACTTTTGGCCTAGTCCAGGATCGACAGTCGGCGCAGCAACGCGTGACGAATCCATCAAACACATTGCCGACTGCCTGAACAGAGCACACAAGTTGACCACGAACGTCGTTACCGTCATCGAAAACATGGTGAGCGTTCCCTTGCTACTTGTCTCGTCGATGGAACGAAAGCTGATAAGGCAGGCCGGCGCAGGAAACATCATAGGTTCGAAGTTCACTGAGATCGCGAGTATAATCGAGCAGGTGGAGGATAAGGCGAGGGTTGGCGTGTGTCTTGATACCTGTACGTTCGTTTGGTTCATACCATTGTGTAGCGATTGAGGATGTCTCTGATTTGTATATTTAGGTCACATGTTTGCGGCGGGATACGACATTCGGACGAAGGAAGTTTACGAGTACGAATCTCATTCTATTACCCACGTCTTCGTTTCTCACTCGGCCCTAAATCATGTTGCGTCCGTAAAGGTCATCCAGTACGTCCGTCTGGACATACTTACACCTATTCCTCCCAAGTAATCGTTCTTACCCATTCTAGTCTCATTGTTCGACGAAGAAATCGGTCTATCCTATCTACGCGGCATGCATCTGAACGACTCCAAAACACCACTCGGGTCAAAGAAGGATCGACACGAAAATATCGGATTGTGCGTCTATCTTCCTCAATCTCCATACTACACCCTACCTCCGCGCTCACATTACAACACCCAGAGGACACATCGACCTACGCGCATTCTCGCACATCGTCACGGACCCACGACTAAAGGACATCCCGCTCATCCTCGAGACGCCGATCTTCGACTCGCCAAGCGTGTGGAAGAAGGAAATCGAGATACTCAATCGGCTTTCGTTGATTCGTTCCGCTGATGTTGAGGTTGGGGTGGAGGATGCTGGGGATGGGGAGAGTGATGTGGTGTTTGAGGAGATGGTGAGGGAGGTTAAGGAGGAGGTTGCAGTATTTGCGGCAAAGAAGGAAGCGAAGGCAGGGAAGGCTGGGAAGAAGAAGAGGAAGAAGGCCGAGAGAGAGGATGAGGGAGAGGATGGGAGTTGCGACGAACCTCTATAAGTGTACTTGCCGTGGAGGTACCGCACGTCGTGTTCAGAGAATTCGATTCTTCACGTTAGGTATCTCCCGGTGACAGGATAAATATCTACATAGGCCGAGATCTGATGGTGTTTGTGCATGGCACAGTTCGCAAAATGGCGAAGTGGGATGGAAAGGAGTGTGAAATTTCTAATATCAGAACGCAGGAAATGAAGAGGCGGGAATTGTGGAAAAGAGGCGGCAACGGTCCCAGAGCCCATTTGTCATAGCGGCGCATCTATTCGGAATAATCGGGATTTCAGGTGTCTTCGGAGGAGTACATGGCTGATAATGCAAAATAATATATACATTTGATTATTACAATGCCTAACTAATCATCGGAAGTGCTCTTTCAGGTAGGAATAAAAGTAGGCAAGGC
Organism: Rickenella mellea; assembly: GCA_004355085.1. Taxonomy (NCBI): domain Eukaryota; kingdom Fungi; phylum Basidiomycota; class Agaricomycetes; order Hymenochaetales; family Rickenellaceae; genus Rickenella; species Rickenella mellea. The sequence goes on from ML170199.1 coordinate 21,615, forward strand.
CAGAAATCACGGCCCCAAACACCATGAACACCCCCACAATTAGCAAACCACATACAACTAATATTACAATAGCCGCGTACAGACTCAGAAAACCTAGAAAAATGTTCAGTGGACCGGGCAAACGTTGCGATGATTCCAGGAAAAAGTAAGCTATTGCGTAGGCAGGGAATATGGTAAGGCCTAGAGACACTGGATAAAATGTCAGATGTGAAGAAGATTTGACGGCGGGGATCATACTGCGTGTGGTGAAGATCACTATAGTTGTGTCCCAAAGTTTCAGAAAGTATCCGTGCATGAAAAACCACCGCAATGACGCTGGGCAATTGTTCTGATACAAGCCAAGCCAAAATATCCTGTTCCGTCGATACCATTGAACTCGATTCCGGAAGATCAAGGGATGGCAGAGAGTTGAACGTACGTGGAAGTCCAGAACACCCCAAGAACCAAATCTACCGATGTTGCTGCTACAGATCTACCATTCAGCGCAAGCACAGCTTTTGTGATCCCAAAGCTGGACGTGACTATGATAACGAGCATGCGGTATCCGGTAAGTTGGGGATGCTTCCAATGTATAGCCTCTGCTTGCCAAGGCGCTGAGGAGGGCGAAGATGAGTCACCGCGCAGATCCAAAAAGCCGAATTGGTGCTCGAGTACCTGTATAGTAATTTTCGGCGAAAATCCAACCCATCCATGCTGGGTGGCTCTTTTCATACCATCCCAACCAATATAGCCTAACCAATCCGTCATGAGACAAATTGAGATTATCCTATGAGACACCAGTGAAGCAAACGAACGTACCCAGTAATACAAACGACCCCGAACTCCCAATCTAACATGTTGGGAGCGATGTTTTGGCCCATGTACATTAAGGCGGCCTTCCAGATTCCAAATATTACCGTGAGGACGAGAATGATAATTCGGTAGCCTGTGAGACGAGGGTGATGCCATTCTTCTGTGTTCATTTGAATCGCTGACGTCGGGATGATTCCGGGATCAGCAGGGATCGGGGAAGACTCAGAGATGTGCAGTATTACTAACCTGACTCGTCCGAGTTGAATAGCCGACGTCGCATCCATGGCGGATGGCTTTCTTCATACAGACCAAGCCAATACAGCCTGTTCAAGCAAGACAGATGATTTTACATTAGAAGAGAGTTATCAAGGAGCGACGTGCACGTAGAAAAAGAATCGAACGTACGTGGTGACACAGACAACACCGAATACCAAGTCCAGCGAAGTCACGACTCCCGAACCAGACTGACTGTTGTTTTCGTACATTAAAACAGCCTTTGGTATCCCGAAAGTAAATGTGAGCGTCAGAACGAGAGCGCGATAACCAGTAAGATTGGGATGTTTGAATGGTTCATAGTCACGCGCATCTCGTGAATATCGCGGACGATTCTGTTCAGAATCGTTATCAAAAGTATCCACAGTTAGCGGATACGATTCGAGGTCTTCAGGCAGCCGAGCCATGCTGCGGCTCCCCACCGACGAACCGCGTCGATGAGTTGCTGAAGGAAAGGTTGGGTTGTTCGAAAAGTCATTTGTTCCTGGTTGTTATGTTACAAGCGCCGAAGCTATCAAAGAATTCTAGGGACGCGTTAGCCATTGGACATCCCGCATAGTGTTTTTGGCATTGGCACGTCTGGAGAGAAGGCAGAATGCGAAAGGTTAAATACTCGAACACTGATCAAGCAACGGTGTACGGTTGTGTCAGACAGGAAGTTACATAACAAATAAGTCATTTCCGACTGGAACATCCGCCATCCTGTCCTCCAATCCCAATAAAAGACTCACCGTGGCTCGAACCCGAGATGAAGGAAGGGTCCAAGCAAAACCACTGGCAAGTGTCTTCGATAGCGAACATGACCTTTAAGAGATGACGTTGCGTAATAAAGCGGCATTCCTTTTTGTTCTTCCCGCCATCAAAGGCCCATCATGTCAAACGAAATGTTCACGTTGCAGAACAGTACGATGGGCGTCATTCTTCGGGCTCTTTCTAGGGTAGTAAGCAACGACGGAGAGATATCGGCGAGGGATCCATGGGCCATTTGGTTTCCTGAACTCCATGCGTCAGTTCCTTCCCGGCTAATTGGTATTGTTGCTGATTGCAGGCTCAGTGGAAACAAAGAGCCTCCATTGGATGGCCAATGGCTTCGCGACATTGCACTTGCCGCAGATGCTCTTCGACATCTTCTCGATTCCGCACACGCAACAATAATGGCTGTAACTGAGCCACGTCAACATGACTCGGAGCCCATCAGTAATGCGGCAGCCAAAGTTAATATCGATTCGCTTCCTGACGAAGTGCTATCAGATATCTTTGTGACGGGGTATGGGAGGGACATCTGGGATAATGAGTTCTCCAGGAATGTCTCACATGTCTCGAGCCGCTTTCGGTCTGTCGCGCTTACAACGCCATTTCTCTGGTCTGTCGTGCATAACGCACAAACATCCGATGAGTTAGAGCCGTTTCTCACTCGCTCGGGTGAATCCATGCTCACCGTATGCATCAACGGCCACTACGGCGAATCGAACTATCTCCTGCCCAAACTCTCCGTCCGGGCGTTTATGTGCACTGTTACGAAACCAGAGCACCGCCGACGTTGGCGTGAATTCAGATTTGCTATGGAATACCCGGAGATGTCGACGAAATCGAACATCTCGGGGTTTGCGAGCCATTGTACTTCCCATCTCTGGAATCTTTGATCTGCTTCCGACCCGCAGCGCAACCCGGCACACCTACTGCAAACTTCTGCCGCCTTTGGCAGATGCCTGCATTGCGCCACTTTTCAGGAGCTAACATCATGCCTGATCAATGTCTACAGAATGGGGCCTTGACGTCTGGCTACCTCGGGTTTTCGGGGAACGCACCATCTATTAGTTCGTGGACGGACATCTTCCAAGCCATTCATTGCCTTCGAAATGTGGAGACTCTCATCATTAGTAGCCACAATTCTGGATCGATGACAAGGCCAAGTACTAACGACCTCGTTCCTGCTCGCTTCAACCACCTGAAAACGCTTATCGTTCACAACTCTGGTCGTCAAGACTCTACAAACCCGATATTCGAATCAATTTTCTCGATGTTCAGAGCGCCAAACCTAATAAAGTTGACTGTCGAGATGAAGGCATACATTAGCGTATTTAACCCATCTATAGAGGCCATATTTGATGGCGACGACCCGTACCCCAGTTTGCTGGAGCTTAACGTCAAATGCCATGTGTCACACGCATTCGGAGATATTTTCCCCAAAGTGCTCGCTAGGCTCCCTAACCTTCAGACACTCTCCATCCAAGGCGTATATTCAACTTGTCGCGTTGACGTTGGACCACTATTCGCAAGGGGTCACAGCTTCCCGCCGTTACGCAAGCTTCGCTTGCATTATTGTGCTGATGTGAGCGATTCGGCAATTCGAGAGATGCTTGCGGAGCTGCGACGGGGTCCTCGCTGGCCGGATTTCCAGGTATTGGAGCTTATAGGTTGTTCAAGAATGTCTTTGCGGTATCTAGGACGATTAAAGGAAACATTGGGCGATAAAATGAATAGCTCTGCTGTTCTGTCGTAGATGGAACTACTAGTGCTCGGAACTGGTCATTTCACACACAGTTTTCTAGTTAATCTTGATAATGATGTTTTCTCCGCGTTGTCTGTTGTAGAGACGACCCCGTGTCCACGTTGTTCACAGAAAATATACCTCCATGAGTCCATTCAACTCTCGACTCTATTGTAGCCATTCCGAGAACAATCAGAAAAGTTAAGAGGTCGCGTCCAGTTCGTCTCTCTGTGACCTGCACCTCTATCCCGTGGACCAACGCTTTCTCCGTCGTCTCCATTGGTTTCTTTCACGTCGGCCCACAAATCTCTCCCGCATCCGTTACTTTACCGCGTTCTTGGACGCATCTGAGGCGGAGCGATAAGATGCTGGAGGTGATTTCGGAGCTGGAGATAAGCGCGACTTCAAGGAGGGAATTGAAAGGTGTTTGTTATGGTTGGAAGGGGTGGATGAATGAGCATGCTCGTTGCGACATCTTGAGGTAGAACTCTCCATCCCTACCGTCATATTGTAAAGCAAGACGAGATATACTTCAAAATTCCTCACCGTTTCATATTCCATAATACGCTCTTTGAGGTCAGTTAGCTTTCGCTCCGGACTGTTCCTAGACGTCGGAAGAGAAACCTCACGAAAGAAACGACGGCCTTTCCTAAGACAACCAATGCTACGATTAACGCCGTTATGACAATGACACACGGCAGGATGAAAATGTAAGTCAATATTATAGTGAATGGCCCTTGAAATTCGAGCCATCGAACGACAATGTATTGGTTGATGGCATAAATGAAGATGACGAATGGCCAGGTGGTTAGCACTAGATATTATGTTGGATCAATGAAGTACCGGGAGAGCAATGGACGTACTAAGCACAAAGATCCCGGAGGGTACGACGGAAAGTGCAGAGAAATACTCCTCGATGAAAAACCATCGCCATGATCCTGGACAATTTCTCTGATATAAACCGAGCCAAAACAATCTGCCACAATTGATTCCATCGGATTTCAGCCCATAGAGTTTTTGAAAGGAACCCACCCAGAAGTGCAGACCACCCCCAGAACCAAATCTATCCAGTTCACTTCGACGGATTTGCCATTGGACGCCAGGACGGCTTTTGAGATACCAAAGCTGGCTATGGCAACTATAACGAGGATCCGGTATGCTGTGAACCCGGGAAAGCGATGTGGAACCACTTGTTCTTTCCGAAGTAGACAACCGTGCAATGATTAATCGAGCATTAGCTGACGCGACTCGTTGAAATACCTTTCTTATCTTCTGCGAAAATCCAGTCCATCCCTTCTGGGTGGCATTCCTCAAACCACCCCAGCCAAAATAACCTTGATCCGTATTAATTATGGTGGAGTCAGTGAACTACAAAGGAAGAGTACCACATAACACCAACGACGCCAAACTGCCAGTCCAGCATGTTTGGAGTGGTCGACTGGCCCATGTACGTCAAAGCTGCTTTCCACGTCCCGAAGGCAATCGTGAGGGCCAACAC